>OFHS01006425.1:0-10132 GCA_900245855.1 Calvadosia cruxmelitensis | reverse complement strand
AATAATAATAATAATTAATTTGTGTATTTAATACTATTTATATAGCGCTATTTCCAAGAAATTGCTAAATAGCGCTTTACAAAGGCTATAAAATCTATTAACAAGTGATTTTCATAAAATTAACTATCTTACAATATAATGGTGCCTAAAAATTTAGATCGAGAAAAAAAAAGTCATTTGCCTTTCATGAAAATGCTTTTCTGAACAGATGCGCTTTAAGCATGCTCTTGAAGCAGTCGACAGAATCTGGCGACCGTACTTCGAATGGCAAGGAGTGTAGTGTGATTATGCCACCCGGCACTTGAATAGCATCACCATTCGTTTGACTATCATGCAGGCCGCACGATTTATTCTTCTCCTTTCAATTTATTTCACATAAATCTATTTCAGCCTCTACAGAAGAACCCTCTCAGAAGCACAAAGTGTAAGCTAACAACGAAGTACAATAACGGCCAGCATTTACTCAAACGTTGTCATAGCAACATCTCCTACTCGCAAAAGACCTTATCAATGCAACCAAATCGGACTCATGTTGTTGAAGGCGTTTCATATCCGACAGCCTTGGAGGACATCAATCAGAAATTAATACGACAGAACATGATATGTCGTGTAGCTTACGTGTGATAGATATGGATTGTGATTGGTCAATTCAAATCGAGTCGCCTAGAATTAAACCAATCAAAGCATTGTACATTGTGTAAACTCTCATTTCTATAAGTTGTGAGATTTAGAGGTATCTTAAAAGGATATCATATGAAATCCAGTAAGATAGTTCTCGTAAGAATTGTTTTCATTCACGCTTCACGAGGAACCTGTGCGTCGCAGTTTCGCTATTACTTCACATGACTAAAGAAATATTCTGTAATCCGAAACCTTTCAAATGTAAAACGATCCATTTCGTAAAGTTGCCTTGCATTTTTGAAAACATGAGAGAAGAGATTACTTGAAAATCTCCTCAAAGAAGCTTATACGCTTTTACTGGAAACATTTATTCCTTGATAAAATTTACTGTAAACAAGTTTAGGATAGCTTTAGTCTGTGCCAGAACATGGTCAGAATATTACGAACAGCATTCGCTTTCTTGACATGGTCTGGTCACTTAGTGACGAAAACTCATTCCATGCCTTTTTGCAGTAATACATACATATCGTAGTCGGTGCCACAGTGACTCTCTGCCGTAACTCACAGCGTACAATACAGACCGGTAGACTTACGATAAGTCTACCGGTCTGTATGCTTCTGGACATCAAGAGATACTGACAGGATAGAGAAGGATTACATTGCAGCACGGCTACATAGATGGATTACAGCATCACTCAGATAAGAAGCTGAGAGTAGGAAATCCCGTTTGCTAGTCCACCAGATACTACGAAGGTCCCTATTTATCTGATTTGCTGTCTGTTGAACTTTGAAGTCAGCAGGATACCGCGGTATAGTTCCTGCAGGTTGTTGCGACGGCCTTGGGATAATGAAAACGAGTTGATCGTTGTAACGGCACCCATCTCAATGCCTGTATATATCAGTAGTTTGATAATAAGAAATCATCAAAGAACACTGAGGATAAGGGGCATTTGTATTTCTCATCAAGCAGACCTAACTAATGGGATGAAGGACTTCACGACGATGTTCAGCATGAAGCAGTGCTGCTTTCATGTTTTTCTGTTAATCTTTTTGAAGGAACGGCCGGGCTCTATATATTCCAAAATCGGCCTGGAAGAATCGCGATGGTCTTTGAATAATATCTTGTAGTCTGTTTATCCTCTCTTGGCGAAGACAGGCTCGTGGTAGTGACAAATCAGAATACAAACGTTGGAAGTTTTGAACTTCCGAAAGAAGAAAGCAAGTAGAATTTTATCAGAAACATGATCGTTCATTTAATTCACAAACGGAGCGAGACGTTTTCATTGTGCAGCTGTCGGTCGATAGGAATGAGAACATCGGCAGAGACAACCACAAGGCGCCAAAATAAAATACAATTCACAGCGCGGTTCATTTCACTGATTAGATCAAATACAGTGAGTTATTCTACCAAATAGCAAAAGAATTACACTGTCTGAAGACTTCAGAAGGCTTCAAGTTGATATGTAGAGAGACACATGAACAGAGAAAGAATCGTGTTGAAAGAAACACTAAGTTTGCTGTAGTTGCATGGAGACAACAAATAGAATCAATGACCAGCTCAAGAGTCATGTAGCGACAGAAATCTCCCCGCTAATATATAATGGGCACGGATATATCCCATTGGTAAACACGCATGCGTAGGATACGGGTCACAATCGAACTGCAACGAGACATTGAAGACTCGCCTCTCTGCCTGCTGGTTAGTCTCGTGTGTTCACACTGGCTGGCTAACGAGACAAGAGCCGCCTGGCAAGACTGACGAACTCGATCATCACGAAGAAGAAAACACCAAGCAGAACTGAACAAACTTCTACCAGCAAGAAACAGCGGCCATCTTCCACAAGTCTGCTCTTGTAAACAAGAAACTTTCCGTTTTGAGACGTGTTCGATGCTGTTGCTGTTGATAACTCAATCGTCTGCGAATTGGCATGAGAATGAGTGGAAAGGCAAAGGAACAAAGCGTCGAATCTCACCAACAGAGCATGGAGCATCAGATATGTGTCGCGTGCGGTCGCAAGGTTTGTATTTAGGATGAATCGCTAACTTGACTGCTTTTCAATGGAATGCGCGCGCTGAGTAATAGCGGCCATCTCGCGCTAACACCAACCAGAAAGCAACTATTGTATAGCGAGCAAAGCAAAGTGCATGAAAAATCCACAACTGCTTTAATTTAAGAACATCAATTATCAAGACTAACGTTTCCTCGAGAATGGTTTTTACCCGAATCCATAGTCCAAGAAACAGGAAGAGACGGTCGATGAATATCAGTCGACAAAAATGTGATTAGGGAATGGGAAGAATCCGCGAGGAATGATAGCTGTAAATCTAGTAAGAAATAGCTGCGTTTGCGGACGGCCCATTCAGTTGGGGGTCATAGCGCGAGCAAGCAAGGGCGTAGAAATGCGATACGGCTGGGTTGATGCGAGGCGATTGATGCTCCTCCTTGTCTTCGTGTCAGCACACACTTTGGTTGCGTGTGGGTTCTATTGAAATCTCCTCAGTAGATCTATACAATCACTAAACGAAGCTTAGGGGCGTCGTAAAGTGGGCTCATCTGACTAAATTGAATTCTGCGTCCATCATTGGCTACTAGACGACTGATATCATCATTATTATTATTCGCTGTTTGAAATCTCCAAATAGAATGACTCAGATTGATCGCGACACAAATAACCGTCGAAATAGACGCAAGGCCTTTCATACAGGAAGAGCCCTTATACTTCACCCCATTCTCTGTTGCTGTGATTATCAAGATTTAATATCACAATGAGTTGCTACGTCACGTAACATGTAAACAGTCCTCGCAGGCTAGCCATGAGTTTGTACAGCTTCCCACTCTCTCGGTTAATGGCTTGTTAATATCTCAGTGGGCAAGTATTGTATTGATTCTATTGGCTTAAAATAGATTGATGGCTTATACGCTTGACATGAATATGTTGCTAGGCAACAGAGGTCACCTGTCAATGAATCGGGTACCTGTCGTAGTACCACGCTGGTCAACCAGACCCGAGCAGCAACTGTCTCGCCGTTTTGCTTCGCCTGAAGCTGTTCTAATACTATAGGCTCGAGGCATAACGATATGAAATGTATCAATCTTATCGAGAACTGTAGTACTTCTGGGTAATTTTTAGGTTCACGTTCGGATATTTCTATTGAATAGTTTGTAGGTAGTTCTAGACAAGTTTTATCATATAAGGGACCGCTCATTATTTGTGCCCCGGGTTGGTACCAAAAAGAAGCAAAAATGTCAATATTTATGCTACCCAACATTCAGGTAGCCAAGAAAAAACTTACCCAACCTCTAAAGGTTACATCATAATTATATTAAACAAAATGGGGACAGAACAGCAGATAGTCTACCGGTGTCAAAAACTGATATCACTGTGCATTAAATTACCCAACCTTTCATTATTGCCAAAATTTGAGTTACCCACCCGGCTTCTTTTTGTACAAACCCGGGGCATAAATAATGAGTGGTCCCTAAATATCAATTTTGATTGATTTATTGTAGATTATTTTCCCGGACTTATTCAATTGAAGTAAATAACGATAGTTATATCAGTAGAATGATTGCCTTTTATTTTTGATTGCGTTAATTAAATAAATATCATTGTGTTATTCGTTACATTGAGTATAGGAATAAGGTGAGGTCTGAGAAGGTATTTCCACTACAAAGTAATATTTCTGTTTTGCGAAAAATTATCTTATTTCAAAGAATCTCTATTCTTATTTCTACTTGTCCACGCTGTAGAAAAGAAATTACTTTGTCAAATATTTATATTGCATTATGTTCTGCCTCAGACAAGTTCTTATCTTACGGAAGTTGACACATAAAACAAGAAAACTTCACTAGTCCAGAAAATATTTCTTTCAGTGTATCAGTACGTATATATAATTATGCCAAGGTTAACAAGAACGAGTAGAACGCATCTAGATAAAATCGTAAACCGAAATTCAAATGTATCTGAAGTCAATTATAAGTGAAATGAGGTTAGCTTTATAATTTGATTACATGAGATCGAAATCGTATTCTCGCTGCAAGAATGCTTTCCAAACTGCAATAGTTTACTTCAGATTCGTAAATTTTCTGATGATATTGTCATGTTTTACTGAGTAGAATGATAACGATGCACTTTGCCAACTAAACTCTCCCAAGAAAATGTCTCAAAGCTTATTAAGTCTATCTTGTTACAATCTAAATATGCAAATGATATCAATTTATCGACTGTAGTGACATACTCCAGTCAGCTACTTTTAGAGATGAAAGACCACTTAGCATTTATGCCCAGGGTTAGTACCGAAGAGAAGTAAAAAGTTTTTTTTTTTTTATTTTACCCAACCTTCAGATAGCCAAGGGAAAAAATAAACTAAGCCTCTAAAAATTACATGATGTATTACATAGGTGTGGACAGAAAAGTTTATCCTGCCGGTATTAAAATTATTATCAAATGCACTACTTCAGCCATGGATATTAAATTTGCATCATTCTAGAAGTCATCGTCTGAGTCGGAGCCATCATCGCTTTAAATATAAGTAGAAGGTGGCAGCTCAACAAACTGCCCAACCTTCGGTGTAGCCAAAATTTGAGTTACCCACCCCGCTTCTCTTCGCTACCAACCCTGGGCAGTGGGCACAAATAATGAGCGGTTCTTAAAAACAAAACAGTTTGGTGTATATAAACAGTATGGCAGCAATGTCTATTTTTGGAACAAGTAAATAAACAAAAGTTCATTCGGTGAGATATTTGTAATCTACTCACTGTAAATACAAGAGTACAAGAGTGCCATGTGCCTGACCTCAAATTGACCTCTGTTGTTGTTTATGATGGTTTGTTTACGATCTGAGCACGTGGCTCAGTATCTTGTTTTCAGTTGCACTCGAGTGAGCCGGTAGACATCACCTGAGTTTCATCTCCTAAGATTACAAAGACAAGTACATGCTTTCTGTTTACATAAGCGTTCCTCACGTCGCGCCAATTATTCTTTTGAAATATTTTGTGAATCGATTATCAAACATCCCTCCTTTCCAGTCTCCTCAGCCATAACCACTCCTATATTCAGTTTATTTCACTGTCCTCTGGAAAAGGATGGTCCGTTATTACGTTACGGAACATGTCAATTTTTACATTTTTCCAACCTGTCAGGGGTTAACTTAAGTTGTGATCCAGTCAAACTTGTTTAATATTCCATCACATATGTATTACCCCACATAGCTAATTTCCACTTAATTGCTAGTTGCCGTACAAGCTCTCATACAGTATCTATCAATTAATAATTTTATTGCTGCCAGGATAAGGTCGTTGTTCCATTCAGATGAGATGGATTTGTGAAATCCGATGTCAAATTTAAATGACAAAACGGAAGGTGAACTGTCAGTCAGTCACTGGCAACAAGGATAGCAACGATAACAGTATTCATGAACTAGAAGACGGTCATCTTGACATAGCCAATTAATAAGAGACCCGGAGAGAGACTGGCCTCAGAATGATGTAATGTTCAATGAAACGATAGAGGGCATCCTTTAAACCCTGTGGAAGATGAAAGACGAAGTTGGAGGCTTTCGCATTCCACATAAAATATATTTGATAGAGAAGTTGCTGGTCCCACGACAGGGAAGGATGACAGAGTTCCAAGGAGTAACATACTGTATGGTTGTTGGTGCCAGAGCTCCATGTCGTGAGACACAACGTATAATACAGAACAGATGGAGTTGTTAACAGGACCAGGTACAGACGGCAAAGAGAATAATTAGAGGATGACACAGCTACAAATTCTTAAAATCACATGACTAGACAATGACGACGTGAAATTCACACTGAATATACGCGTCGAACAGTGCAACCCTAATTTTCAATTGCATGAGTGTACGAAGATAGCATTATACAAGTATATATGATACATGATAAAAGATACAGGTACCGATGGCGTTCCCCAAGGAGCTGTTCTTGGTCTCCTTTTGTTTGTTATAATAATTTATCAGGCAATGGTATTACTGATTGCCTACGAAGAGAAACGGTCAAGTTAAACAGTTTTCGGATGATGTGAAATTTATTCTTCCCGAAGTCGATGCATTCTCTTTTAGATGATTGCAAATATAACATCATGCGTCTTCCATTTTGCTTGGGTTTGAACATATTGGTTAATTTGTTGCAGCAATCTCTTGGCAAGAAGTCATGCCAATGCGGTCACGTGATGAGAGAAGACATTGCTATTGGCAACGAAACAGGAGCCTCTGGTCAGTATAATATCTATAGTCGTTGAAAATTGTCCGTTATTTTTAGATGTACGAGGTTTATCGCCGTAAATTATGTAGCTGACGGTAAATTGTGTAGTACTCGCTACTTTAGTACAGATCTCCAATGTAGAAATACCAAACTTTTTACATCTGCATTACTTCTCCAATGAAAATTAGCCAATGACCTAATGACCTTAGAATGAAAATATATCATTTATGTAGCCTAGGAATGCTTCTGTCTATATTTCTGCAGGTCCGATTCGGTTACGAGGGAAGAGATGTTGTGCATCCATGGATGAGACTTCCATTGATTTGGTCTTGGAGGATTTCTTTCTCAGAGATGCGTCCGAAGTCAATCGTGCCAAACTGAAGAAGAATAAATCTGCAAAGGTATGGTTTCATTCAGATTATACGTTCAGTTTAATTCAGTGCGCGTCGCTTGTATAGCATCTATCTCAAATGACACACCATTGTTAATTGACTAAGCGCAGTCCCAATACATGTCGGGATGCAAATGCAAATGGCACGGGGTTTTGAAGAGATGTCTAAAACGGTCCAGAGGTAACACCACGAGCGTGAAGGGAATCCACCATGCGCAGCGCTAGTGCATTTCTGTATATAAGTGAGTTGACCTCTGACACAGGTAAAGACGTCAGGAAAATGCTTTGTTTGAAACGCAATCATCCATACTCTTATCAATGATGGTCAACTTCAGGGATTGTTCTTGGCTGTCAAAGTTGTAGATTTCAGCCCAAAACCACGTGCCTAAAACATTTGTATCCCGACATGCAATCTGACTGGCGCTTAGTCAATGGACATTGTTCACGGGGACATGGAAATTGAGCTACCATAGACAAAAGCTCATAAAGCGGCGTTCAAACCGGACAATTTAATCGCGCCAACTAATCGATTGCGATTTCAGTCCAACTTTCAGCACGATGTTTGTTGTGCGTTCAGACCATCCCTTCGACAATTTCTAGCACTTTTCGATAACGAGGTTTGACGCCTCGTTCAAGGTTTGTTTCTTGGAAATTTACGCAGGAAGTTTGTTCGCCAACATGTCTGAACCAACATGTCTGAACCAACATGTCTGAACCAACAGCTCTTCTTCTTGTAATATGGCGCAGTGGATATGGTCGTAACATAAACGCATCATGACAATAATCGAGTTGCTATCAATGAATTTCAATAAAGATTCCGTATGTCTTCCTCCAAATGTGAAGCCATTTGGGATTACCTGCAGTAAATATAAACTATATATTAGTTTTACAAAAGCCGCTTGGGAATTTGACGTACATGATGCGAGCAGGCATGTTTAAGTCGTTATTTGTCAAGTCAAAGTTATGTGAATTTCTTTATCAATTGTCTTGTAATTAATTATGTGTTTATTAGTGTTGTAGCTCAGATTGTATTGTTACGCACGAACAAGTCAAAATAACGCGAAGACAGAAATCTCCTCCTCTCGAGAACCAAACAAGAACATTTTACAAGCACTTGGGATAATTATCTATTGCTACGTCACAAGCTATTTGCATAATATATGTCACAGATGATAAGGATTGTGCGGATATAAAGTATATAATTAGATGTAACGCATTTCACAGAGAAAAATAAAACAAAATAAAGTTTCTTTTTCAATCGTCGTCGGCATACTCTTGACCGCTTTTTGCTCCGAATATATTTGTGCTAATATCTGTTGAAAAGGCTTACTGCATTATGGACCCAACGATGGTGACCGCTGGAGCAGGTTTAATGCTTAATACATGTATTGTAGGGTACGATTTATACAGGCGGTCGCTCAACAGAGGTTCCCGCTATGAAGCATTCTTGACTGCATCATTTTTATGAATTCATTTTATGAACATGATTGTTTTATTATTCTGTTTAGCGCATTCGAAGTAAAGGACAGCTAGAAATGCCTTTGAACTCAAACAGATTATGCAAAATACGGAAACCACTGACGTCAAATGAAGTCATTCCAAAACTGGATAATTCAAAGACAATTATGTCGCACGCTTCTTGTTTGAAAGTACCGCATGACAAGAAGCTAGAAGATCAACAGAACTGTGGTTTACTCGAGGCGTCTTCGTACCCTACTGCTTTGGAGGACATTAATCAGAAGTTACTGCGACAGAACAGAATTTGTCGGATGGCCTATGTATAATTCATCGGATTTGTCGAACACGCATTTGACCAGGTCACGTGTAGCTGCACATCAACAGACGGGCTCATGTAGCTCTCATCGATTGTTACTGGGCGACGCTGCTACTTGTGATCGTAACGAAGTGCCCAAGTGCCAATGACAGTTTACCGAAATTCCTAAACAAGTCAGCATGTTGGGAGATATGCGAAATTCGGACTATCGAAGTGAGCAGTGGTTCAAGACTTCGAGTATAATCGTGGCAGTGAGAATGTTTTCTTTATTATTGCTTTGCTGCTGCTTCTTTGCGGCAGCGATTCAATATCAACGAGATCATTGTGAAACAACTTAAGATTCACTGAATAATAAAAGCGTCGTTGAACTATATCCTGGCCTGTTAGGGATTGGATCCATGCCATTGGACACCACAGCGAGACAAATCCATAAACGAGAAAGACATACATTTATTACCAAAATATTCCCTTTTCTCGAAGAGAGTTGAGAAACGACGATGAGTCGCTCTTTTTCGAGTTCAACATACATATACCGATAAACTGTAGTATATATTATAATAAGCTAGATTTCTATATTTCAAGAATAATTATATCTTTTCAAAATAGAGACTCGAATTTTCAAGTGTAGCATCACGTAATCTAAATCTCCCACCTCATATTCGTGTTAGCCTTGTAACTGTGTTATTAATGAATGAACGTTTTAGTCTCGTTTCTGTATTTTGTTTGAATGTATAACATTATTTGCTTTACCTCTCGTTACCAGTCTCCTGTCAATCAATATGTAAATTAGCATCGTATACTCTATTCAGTCTTGTAAAAGTGATTCTGCATAATTATTGCATCTATAAATTGACTTGATATTCAGAAATATATCAGATGCCCTTGGATGGACAGCGCGCAGAATGTCATTACACAGAGTCCCTCGCCGTATGTATGTGTCATACAACATTAGCTACAGTATATTCATCTTGTATGTATGTATGTATGTTCATTTGTTCTAAGAACAGGCAATTCCAGGGAAATTTGTATTTCCACTTATGTAAAGCCTAACTACAAGTACAGACACTTATTTGACAGCGCTGAAGCCAGCTAGCGGCATTTTATCTATATACAAGGCAATTGG
>OFHS01006424.1:0-10133 GCA_900245855.1 Calvadosia cruxmelitensis | reverse complement strand
TCAAATAAATATCAAAATATGGCGACCGTAAAATTTTGGGGAGACTCCCAGCCCTTGTAATGCCACATGCCACGCCCCTAATCCAGAAACATTTTCGCGTCCCGCGGGGATCTGCTCGGATTTATCGTTTCGCCGTTCTCATCCCTGTATATATCATCCTTAGAAAATCTATTACCAACCATTTTCGCAGTAACGAGCGTGATTCACCTTCACCGTGCCGTTACCTTGGTTTAGAGTCGCTGGGTAATGTTGCAATTAAAGTGCTACTACCACCAAATCCGNACAGAAAATTTGCTGAGTACAGTAGGCCTAGGCAAGCTTGAACCGTTTTACATAAAATTCTAAATTGCTGCTCTGCTTTGCCAACTTACAATAGTGTGGTCACAGTGATACTCCAATGAAAGTATGCAGAAAAACATGTCAAATAAATATCAAAATATGGCGACCGTAAAATTTTGGGGAGACTCCCAGCCCTTGTAATGCCACATGCCACGCCCCTAATCCAGAAAAATTTTCGCCTCCCGCGGGGATCTGCTCGGATTTATCGTTTTGCCGTTCTCATCCCTGTATATATCATCCTTAGGAAATCTATTACCAACCATTTTCGCAGTAACGAGCGTGATTCACCTTCAATGTGCCGTTACCTTGGTTTAGAGTCGCTGGGTAATGTTGCAATTAAAGTGCTACTACCACCAAATCCGATAGTTCACATGTGAATAGAGCACGATGAGATATACGATTGCCAAAAAGAATTTTTCAACTAAGACATCGAGAACCAGAGATATCGAGCTCTGAACATTGCCTTCTGAGAATATTTACTACAGTGAAAACTGTCTATAACGGTCATCTCTGGTACCTGAGAAAAATGACCTTTATAGACAGGTAGCCTTTCTGTCCAGCTTGATTTCTACGAAAAGTATCATTTGGGGGCTATGAAGGGTGGCCTTTATACACAGGTGGCTGCTCTATAGAGGTGACCGCTAATACAGGTTCGACTGTACCAGCGAAAAAGGGGCGGAGGGACAGAACCCATTTTGACACACAGTAATCTCCCATCTATAGACTTGCTGCTTGCCAACAATTGTTCGTTTTGAAGCAGGTTTAGCATGCTAAACTTCGTATTTTCTCCATCTCGATCGTTTTTTCCCACAATCTCAAGTGGCTGTGGTCAACTTTCCTAACCACGCATCTTGTGATCTTTGCAGCAAGTGCTGCCTTGTTGAAAATAACCCTGCAACACCATTGGTAACATGTTTTCACTTTACAGCCCTGCTTCAAGTTTGTTTTTTTAATGGCACATCATTGTTTATATCATGGTCTCCAAAATTCCACAAGTTTGCAATATTCTTAATTTATTGTTATTTTTCACTGAAGCCGTGATATTATCCATGTTATACTAATACAAAGTATAAATGCATAACAGTTTGTAGCTCACTACAATTACAACTGCTGTCTGGAAATGTAATTCGCTACAACTATAACTAGAGAAAAAATACAGTGTAACTCAGGTAATATCACACCTTCGGGAAAATTGTAAAACGTGATATTATCAGAGTCGTGACAATAACCGAGTCTCATACTCAGACCTCTAATTTTGCAGAAACAGCTAAAGCAGTAACAAAAGCGGTCCGTAGAACAGCAAACTTTTTATCAGCAATTCAGCATCAAACAGAGCTATTATGTAGAGATTTAAGCAACACAAGACTCATTTTCTTGGATTGTTTACATTAAATGAGGCAAACACAATGAAAAACACTTCATCAACTTTTCCTGTCACGACAACTGCGGCACCTACAAATTTAAGCAAGGCAACAAATCATGGAAAACGTGACGATAACCGAGTCTACGAGTGTAAACATAAAAATGTTTTGGAAATCCGTGATAATAACCGAGATGTGACAATAACCGAAGTGATATTAACCGAGTAAGATAAGAAAAAAGCTTAGGGAATGGCAAGTGGAATTTGACTTTGCGTGACAATAACCGAGACGTGATAACATTCGAGGTGATATTAACCGAGTTATACTGTAAATTAATTCCCAACCGCGCCCTCACAACCGCTTTATGGGTGCTTTGAAATCATCAAAATTTCCTAGAGGGGCATGCCCTTAGTCACCAGAAGTCAACAACAGCCAGTAGTACAGTATTGCTTCACAAGTTGTTTCTGCCCCTCAATCAATTTCGTTTGTCTCGCTGGGCTACTGGCCATGTGCAGTTGTTTGCATTGTTGTTACCAATTATGGCTATATACAATCATATGTATGTAGACCTTTTTAATTGTGTATATTATATTGTGTTGTAGTGTACATGCTGCAGATTGTACTGCTCTAACTATTATGATTTTATTATTACTATTGCAGGTCAATTTTCGGAGAACGAAACAAACGAAGTGCATTTCAGAGAAATCCCGTAAGCATTTCTAGCAAGAAACGTTACTTTGCATGTATTTTTTAGACATGACTACTACTTAACTAATTATGAGGCAATGATTCCCCGTAATGACGTATGTTCCAATGTCAACCTCAGGTATATATCAGACATACTAAGTTATATCTCTCGGCTACTGATGGAGACATTGGTAGTTAGACATGCCGGTAGGCTATTAATTTTACCTAGTCTAGAATCTATGTTTTGACATCTAAAACCCATGTACTTTATACGGGATCACAGTAATGACTGAGGGAGGTACTTTTCTTTATCGCACGGTGAAAATATGTTGGGAAACGCATATTGGGACTGTGTAACGTCTTTTCCCCCTGGGGATCGTGACTTTTTGAAACTTCATTTTTTTGAACCACCCTACTGTACATGAACATGATCTGTAAACGTTTCTGGGACACATGCAGTCATGCTCTTTGGCAGGAATGTTTCCTAGTAGCAATATGCTTGCAGCTTGTAACGACGGTCATAGTGTTCTCTAAAGCCCACGTTTTGGTTTAGAAAGTTGATCTCAGAACAACAATTAGTTAATTGTTTCTTTTTTCTTGCTACACTTGAAGAGTGGAATGACAAACAGGCAGATAAGTAATGATTTTCAACTCTTACTCTACTGTTATGAAAATAAACAGTAATGGCAAATTAAATACTGATACATTGCTCTGAGTATATTAACAATAGCAAGCTGTTCGCACGCGGAGACTCATATTGCATTAGATGCTGCGCCACGCTGTAAACTTTTCGCTGTGTGTTGTTTTATGATACGACACTGATTTAATCTACTGAGTTATACAGTACACACGTTTCTCTAGTTTCGCTTACTTATTCGCACTATCGTCTTAACTCGCATAACACTATTGTAGTTTTAAACGTATTTCTAACAGTGAACTTAACAACATGACATCTGTAATAATAGATGAAAATGTTGCGTAAGTATCATTTAACTGACATGACCAAATAAAGCTAGCGCTTGATGAGACGCGGCAATAATCAAGCATCATTTAAATTATAATAGTATACTGTAGCACACACTTGAATGTGTTTGCCAATGTTCCCCATGAACCAAGAGGTTCTACATCAATATGTGCAGTACAGTCAAGCCTGTATTAGTGGCCACCTCTATAGAGCAGCCACCTGTGTAAGTGTGTATAAAGGTCACTCTTCGTAACCCCGAAATGACACTTTCTATAGAAATCAACCAAGACAGAAAGGCCACCTGTCTATAAAGGTCATTTTCCTCATGTCCCAGAGGTGACCGTTATAGACAGGTTTCACTGTATCCGTTCTTCTAGATGTTAGGAACTGGATTGATAAAGTTGTATAATGAACGAGAGGAATTCAAGCCAGGATTCGTGACACGTCTTGGTCTAATATATTAAATCGTTTTAGGTTTAGCATAGTGTATTGGTTCTCACTTAAACAAATGATTCTCTTGTGAAAGATGTACACGGTTGTTCCTTCAAGTAATTTAATAAAATTAAAAGAATCATTAATTTGTTTATGCGTCAAAGATATTTAAAAAAATATATATATTTGTTTGACAGGCAAGAAGGACTTGCACTTATATACAGCCTAACACGATGTACAAAGTTTTGAAAGATTTATATTTTATATTCCTAGCTCATTTTCAGATGAACAAAGCGACTTTGACGACACCACATCGTCTGGTAATGAGTTCCAATGGGGAACTTAAACCACTCAGTTACAAAAGAAAACATGCGCTGGCTATTATGAGCAGTGTATTTGCTTCGTGCTTTAATAATTGTTCGTTTCTCGTTAGTAGCCCGTTTTGTACTTTGCGTTTCTTAGTTTAAAAAATTAAAGGATATCTGATTGACTGTTTTGGACGGTTATTAAACGACTTTTTCATTGCAGGTCCCATGTGCTGGAGAAAGTGTGCATGTATTTTACGTATAAAGTCAGATATACAAACAGCAGTCAAGAGATTCCTGAATTCCCCATTCCTGCTGAAACCGCTCTTGAACTTCTGATGGCTGCCAATTTCTTAGACTGCTGACGCATTTTGACGAAGCTTGGACTGTGCACGTTAAATGGAGTTGTAAATATGTTGCTTGCAATGTCCCTTTGTTGACAGTGATAGTGCGAACCTGACAACCTCCATCATGTCTCGCTCCTTATGCGGACATGGCGTGTATAGCTATCGATGAAAGTCCCACAGCTTGAAGAAACCACGCTGGCTTGGGGAGCCTGTTGTATTCTAATGATAGTATTGATTCTTTGAGGTCATTTGTGGGTTTTTATCAGTGCCTCGCCGTATTATCAGCACGTATTGTTGTCATTACTCTTGCAGTCGTGCTGCCTGCGCTGTTTGGTCAGAAGGAGAACTGATAAATCTACATAACGTTATGTGTCGCCAACTCACGTCAAATGCGTCTGTAGCCGTTTTCTAGTGAATCCAATAGCGAAACCAGAACCATGATCACCTATTATGGGGGGGCGCTGTTAATTTTCAACTGTTATGTAAAATTAAACATCTGTAGCTTTGTGTCCTTAAAATGCGATTTCAATGGATTATATACGGTCAAACGTGTAGCAGCGGCCACCTCTCTATAAAGAAGCCAGCTGTGTATAAAGGCCACTCTTCATAACCCCAAAGTGGCATTTTCTATAGAAATCAACCTGGACAGAAAGGTCACCTGCCTATAAAGGTCATTTTCCTGAAGTCCCAAAGGTGATCATTTTTGACAGGTTTCACTGTAATTCGAAAAATAGCGAGAAATCAAACTGGCACTTACATTGCTGCGAGGAAAACCAATGTTGAACATTGTTATCCCTGGAATGGCAAATGAACTTGTCCAAAATTTGTAAAAGAGATTGAGATCAAATTTAATGTGAAAAGTCCTAAGAAGCACCCACAGACGGTCTTGGGAGTAAGGCATTTTTATTGCATTTTTTGCACGCTCTAAGAAAGATTGGAAGACCTCGTGTTATTGAGGCCCCTCTACCCTCTTGTCACATGCACATATAGGATTTTTGCAACGTCAAACTGCATACAGCCTTGCCCTTCCGACCGGCCTTCCGATCACCCCTTTCTATTGCTCTCCTGGTCAATAAATCTCGGATCTTGTCGCGACGTTGCGAACAAGTACATGCTTGGTGTTTGAGCGCTGTGTGTTGGTCGAAGTACCACTGGTTACCGATGATAGCTTCTAATTTATCGTTTTTGACGAAGTTGTCTTGGTTGTTGGCCGACAGACCCAGCAGACCCCTCGACACGCCGCGTCCGAAGACGGCGAATAGAAGTTATAGGATATTTGAATGTTTTGTTTCTATACCTAGCTCTAGCCCAGCTCACTTTCAAAGATTGAACCAACTTCCCGCAGCTTGATGGAGGTCTCGTTCATTGACCCGATTAATTAATTAAATAAATTTGGTTTTTCGTATTGCTTGTCCAATGTGGTCTCGTTTCCACGGGCTGGCAGTCTCATGCACAGCCTCCATCCTGCGATGCCTGGGTCTTAACCTCCATCAGTAGCGATCCTAAGATTCTGCCACCCATTGTGCCGACGAGTTTCTATTAGAGATTCATCTGTATGCAGCTACACGGGAGACATATTGAAAAGCAAAACATCATCCAAACGTTCGCGTAACTGAAATGAGATAAAATATGTTAGAACATAACATTTTGGATTCTCGCAATCTGGTTGGCTAAGAGCTACTGTATGTCTTGTCAGGCAATATCACATAGGAAACCATGTGATATTGATTCATAATGGCGGTCGAAATGCTAAAATCTAATCGAGGCTCGAAAGGCTAAAATCACTTGCCTGCGGCTCTTGATTTCTGATGCCTTTTCCGTGTCTCCTAACCTGCCTCTCGTGGTGATATCAGGCCATATCACATAGAAAACTGTGTGATTGTGCGGGACTGTAATAATAACTAAGGAATGAATGATAAGACGTCCTGGGTATAAGGTGTATAATCAGCACTCTGGCTAACTATCAATCCGTAATGAAATACAGACGGGCAACGATATTTATAAGTGACAAACGGAAATGGGAACAATAGAGATTAATATACAAGAGGCTAACTGACATGAGAAAGAGGTTATGAATAGTTACATGTAGGTACGCTACATGATAACTGTTCACTATGATACATGGATAGACACATGATCAGTCTCAGTGGACCCATGTCAGTCAAAGGTGCGGCGCGGGCTGAAACGCATCTAATGAAAAAGTATCCAGTGCAAGGGTGCCACGCGACAGTAAATTCGTTGGTCACATGTCTTGTTCTCGGATGTGTTACTATTACTATTGCTAAAGACCTCGGATGCTACTGAGCGTGGGTTGTTCGAGGGTCTGCCTATGATGCCGACCTCAACAGATTCTTCGTTAATGATTTCGAAATCTACCCGGCACTCGTTAAGAGTTGTGTGAACAAATCGTGTTCCCTTTTGAGCCATTTCTGCGCATGGCAGACGATCCAGTTTGCTTTCACTGTGACACAGCCTGGAGAATAATTCGAGTACAAAATTGAAATTATGTTCGGACTTGAGCCTCTTGGATTTTCAGGAATCGGCTCGTTTGGATAATTGAGAGCATCTAAGTTGCCAAACACTTTCATTCCCTAGAATTGAGGGCATCTGTAAGTTGCAAAATACTTCCATCCCCTGGAATTAGGCTTTAAACTGCCTATTTCCTTTTATTGTGCAGACAAAGTTCAGAACTGTTCGTTCAGACTTGCGTCTTTACAAGCCGGCGCTCCGCTGACCAGCTGCTAAGCGGTGCCGCAGGGTAACACTTCTGTTGATTGCGCAATGAGATAAAGGTCAAGCTATTCTCTGAATTTATTTACCAGCAAAGATGTTCCGGGTAATTCGATCAACTCCGCGTTGCAGCTGCACATGTACAACCAAAGCTGCTGCGCAATACTCCCCAGTTTTAATCAATGTAAGCGAAATCACTGATTTCTCAACCCCGAATCAACCACGGATTAAATGCAAGGAAAGACAGCAATTTACCGAGATCTCAATGCTATCCCTCTGCCACCAATCCAACAATAGCTGCAGGGCAAGCACAGATTATAATATAACAATGTCATTTCTTTACTCCTATTACGGTCTCGCAAAAACTAGTCTTGCGATGGTGTCATTTCGTTGAAGCGGATCTCTGTCCTTCAGTCATTTACCTATTTCACTGACCATCTATTTTATAAATAGAATACAAAATGTGTTCAGTATTTGATGCATCCGCTTTGGCTGCCACGTGACTGAGTTGTCAATGTGAAAACGGAGATTGTCGACTCGACTACAATTTATACAACGTTCTTTTCAGTTCAGAGAGATCGTGTGGCAATCTTTTGGCAGCTGTTACTAGCGATGAAGGGCATGTCACCACGCGAAGTCTGGACGTCAGCATTGCAACGCATCATAGTAACCGTGTTGGAAGGCGAAGGGGGACAGACTTGATCATCTTTGTCGCTATTGGCAACGGTATTGGCGCAGATGGACTCTTTGATTTCCAGAAATATCTTGAATGCGGTTTCTCCTCCTGACGTCTTGTCCGTGGTGGCCGATATCACATTTGCTACGGCGAACCTGTGAGAAATGTAATAGCGTTAACACCGTAGCCAACTAAAATACCTACACAATTGCAAAGCATAAGTCTGTCACATAGTCACATGCATAATTTTATCAACTGATGCATCACCGCTCAGCGACAGCATCCATCCTTGAAGAATGCAAAAGAACCGAGAACGGCGTTCCGCACACTACCCCCACTGATCACTCAGCATCCCCTCCAGCAGCAGCGTATGGGCACTCTGTTGGTATAATGATTTACTTTACGCGAAAGCTCAGTTACAGTGCAAAGACAATGACCAAAGAAGGGATTTGCGAACATCCGAACAGGCTTTGGAAGAAGAATGAAAGCCAAGCAGTGAAGCCTAAAACGATAAACCGAGCCTGAACTGGAATCCCCTAGCAGCACGATGTTTCGCAATGTGCGTCAGAGCTCCTAAGTCGTATTAGTAGTAAAAGAGCGACAGTCAGTTCAAAATAATAAGCCGCTTTCAATTTCATTCGCGTACAAGTCGGCTCTTGGCACAGACTACCCTGCACCTTGACTCGGTCGAGTAACAATATATGAAGGGTCCATTTTCACTGCAACGAGCTATCTGCTTTGCGCAGCCGGTCAGCCGGAAATCGGCAATGTAGTTGGAATAAAAAACAATTTAAATAATAGATAACTATCAGACAATCAAGACGTCGTTATTAATGTTGGCTGTGAGATCAAGCAATAAGTGAAAAACAAAAGTCATGGTCTGCAAGACAAACACAACGCGCCACAATGCTGCATTGTAAGATGGCAGCTGACCCCTAAGTCAACAAAGCTACGATAAAATCTTGCTAGCGAATCAATTCTTTGCTACCTTGGTCCTGCAGCTGTTGCAACATCGGTGGGGTGAGAGGACGCCTAATATACAGCAAATATTACGGCAATACGCAGGGAAAATATGGTTTTCACTTCGTCCTTCCTTCTCAAGGATCTATCGAGTACAACAGTTTGTTGTGTATGTTGTAAAATTACCCTAAGTGTTCGCTTGCAGTCCACAATGAATGAGAAATCTGGGTCAGCCATTCGTCCTTGTCAGACAACGAACTCGCTTCAAAGATAAAACTCTCAATCTATCCCTACTCTTCTACGCATAAATCAGGGCCTTCAGACATGATATGACGTCGGCAACCTCACAAGCACAAGATGTCAGGATTGGTCTTACCTTTGTTGGTATTTTCCACGATAGTTCAAATTTATGTCATGCATGACCCAGTCCAAAGCACTGAGAAAGACACTGTTGGTTTGAATGTCCTTGTTAGTCAGTGGTACGGGCTTTGCAGTTATCGCTATAGCCATACAAAATAAAATGGATAACGTCGTACTCGGTGCCATGATGCTTCCCGCTTGCGATCTGAGGTTGTAGTGTGGTGTTGGCGGTGTAACCGTGCGGTGTCAAATCGTGTTGCGACTGATTAACACCGTATTTATGCAAACCAATTGTTTCTCACACGTCTCTACACAAAAGTCACTTGCAAAGGTCACAACTGACTCAACAAACTCGCGCTCTCTTATTTGCAATGAGATATTGATTCATGTCACCTCATAAGCAAATAAGATGGAAAGCGAAGTAATTCTGAAATATTGCATTCTACAAAAGCGCATGTTACATGAAATCTCATTAAATCACAGCGTGCAATAAGAGAACTCTTGAATTAAAGCGGGGGCATGATGTTCTGCATCACTCTCGCATACAACTGACACAATGGGGGCACGCTGAAATCAGGCGTATCTGTTGCAGTCATTCAGTGTTCAGTCCGTTGCCAAGTGTTCCGCAATATTATGTCCACATATTCGCATGACGTCGTTACATCGTGTGGGGCATGTGTGGGGTGACTATTTTAGACACGCGGGTGTTTCGAAATCACGAGTTCTTTTTGACGTAGTGCAGTTTAGACGGAACACATTTCCTAAGGAGTAGAATCGACAACTCACATGACATGGTCAAGAGCATCGACTGCTGCCGATGTAGAAATTGACTCAAAGCATACTCAATTTGTTTATTTTTTAAAGGATTTTACCTGCTGTGACGGGTCTGCTAAGGTTGATATTTCCATACAAAGCTGTCTCCTTGTCCTGATATTCTCTTTACTGTTGTCAGCTTTTCCAATAATACTTAAT
>OFHS01006421.1:0-10139 GCA_900245855.1 Calvadosia cruxmelitensis | reverse complement strand
CTAGTTGAAATGTGGAGTTTTGCATAAAGTTGCTCCGACATCTTTTGACATTGAAGTCGCCTCTACTCGCTGCCCTCGTTCTTCCATTGACGTAGTTGAAACAGTTGCTGATGTAATTTGGAGTGACTTGGTATGGAAATTTCCATATCCGATCCTGTATAAAAGCAGAGAAAGTATCAGAGCCCGAGTAGAAGACTTGGGGCTGTAGGCTCAGATGCCCCAAAGTCTGTTATTGCTTGTTCGGGAGGCGTCCTTCTCAGGGTGTCTTCTGGCGGCATATCTCCCCCCTAAGGGAACTTATTGGCTTGTATTTGCCAAACGTTTGGCTTGTATTTATCTGATGTTTGATGCAGCAGGCTGTCGATAGATTATGACACAAGTACTGAATCGGGCGCTGCAGTTGCAATTCATAAAACTGGAAACTATTTCAACATCAACCAGCCGACTCTGCAAAATTTTTACAATTTGAATTCAGTGAAAAACTGAAAAGCTTTTGGAGGGCCTATTACTTAGCAAGGGCTGTAGTTTGTACCTGTTGTGCCTACTGGGTCATGTGACGCTGCCATTGTGGTCCGATATCAATATTGCACTGTAAATTATGTTTATACCAATTTAACTACTTTAAATCATATACCGATTTTGATATGAGTTATCAAATCGATGCCGTTGCAATATGCGTACAGTCAAACCTGTATTAGCAGCCACCTGTGTATAAAGACCACTCTTCATAACCCCAAAATGATACTTTCTATAGAAATCAACCTGGACAGAAAGGCCACATGTCTATAAAGGTCATACTCAGCAAATCCCAAAGATGACCGTTATAGCCAGGTTTCACTGTACACATCCGTCCCGGAATGAGACAATGAGTGCATCTAATATTTCAAAAGGCACTAAGAAAAGCTCAGCATGTCTTACCGTAGTATACCTTTATTTTACTGTATCTTTAAAACTTTGTTTCCTGTTTGTGTTATACGTAATCTTGCAATATCTGATAAATATTGCTTTTATTCATGTTTCTTGATTAGATTCTGGCAAATAAACCTGTCTCACAAAAGGCATATTTGTCAGTCATGTGGCTGTACTCGCAATGTTTGAACAATGTAACTGATGGCATTCAAGGTATGTGTTTTATTAAAGCAAGACTGCATTAGAACTCGTAAAGTGCTACTGCCACCAAACCTGATATTTCACATGTGGATAGAGCTCGATGAGAAAATACGATTGGCGAAAAAAATTCAACTGAGACATTGAGAACCAGATATATCGAGCTCTGAACATCGACTTCTGAGAATATTTACTACCAGCGAAAACGGGGCCAAGGTCGGAATCGCTAACAAAGTTAGTACGAGAACTTTTCCTTCTTACAACTTTCGAGAGATTGCCCGGCTGTAAAATTGACAAGAAACCTAGAATAATATTCTGGTAATACACCATTCTATAATTTGATATTTACTATAGAATTCAGGTTATTATCATTCTAGGTAGTGTTATCTCACTCCTTCTTATTATGCTTTCCAAGATTCCATAATTTTCTATGTAATCTCCTTTTATTACGTACAAGTCGGTTGTACAAGTCGGTTATTGTCACAAATCGTTTAATATTGTGTAATGCCAAAATGTTGATGTGTTTGCGTGTTGCCCTTACCTGTTTATTTGTGTCTTTGCTTCTTCATTTTGAAGTTTGTGAACATTGTCAGTCTTCTTTGTAAGCACTGGAGTGTGAGAAAGGCTAGCCGCAATGCAATTGCTTTCTATTTATAGTTGGCTTCCCTTGTTGCATTGTCCCCAAAGTTTAGTGTGGAATGTCTGTTTGTTTGGCCTTTGTATGTCATATGCCTTGCATCATGACTGGCGGGGTAGGGATTTGGGGGCAGGGACTGCCACGGGCTCTGGGGTTGTTCAATTTTGTTTTGCATTGCGTACATTTGTCAGCCATGAATTGGCAAATAGCAGTTCTATTTTTAGTTATGTCTTGATCTTGTGGTACAATTCTGTATGTTCCGTCCAATGTGCACAGTTCTTTATTTGCATATCTGCTTTTCTATTTTCAGTGTGGAAATCTGTCATGTGTCCTGCTTTACATGTTAGAAGTCATGCCCCTGTTGCCGTAGCCTACTTAGAGACGCTAATCAAGTGAGTGTCAAATCAGGCGAATTATACGGTGTCATTATAGAGACTGATTTCGGACATAGTTGATAGTAACTGGTCTGAGCTGCAATGTAGCTCCTGCCAGTGTCGTATTCTGTGCATTGTTTCTCAGCTCATTTATGGCTCTCAAGAAATTGAAATCGATCCTTTACAACCTTTTGAGTGCAACGGTTTGCAAAAGGCAAGCACAGATATTTCAAGAACCCATGCAATGGCTATAATTTTGTTAAATCTCGCGAAAACATAGCTCGGCTTCTATGTGGCCTTTTCAAATGGTGGCTTCATTAGATTCGGTGCTAATTTGCATCTTTCAACTTTGAACTACTTTCTGTGTTAGCTCTATGCCGTGTGTTTTGAAAACGATGCACAGCTAGAGCCTTGTTGTTTCCCAGAGCTAGAGAATTCTGAACTTGCAAATAAGTAGCAGGTGCCGGCTTTTGAACAGACAAACAAACATACATACAAACAGACAGACACTTGTGAAATATATATATAGATTTCTTTGTAGAAACCAGCTGTGTTTCTACTACAGTCAAACTGTCAAACCTTTCTTAATGACCACCTGTGTCAAGAGACCAACTGTATTAAGATCAAGACCACCTGTCTTAAGACCGAGAACACCTGTGTGTTACAGACCTAGGATTGAGACCACCTGTGTTGAGAGACCACCTTCAAATTTTCCTTTGAAGGCTTAAACAGTCAAACTATACAATTTACCTGTCTTAAGCAAACATCTGCATCACGCAAACACTTTACAGATAGATTGACTGAAGTACTAGATCCGTTTTTCCTTAATCCCATTTCAGTCTAGATTTCATATTGTTCTTACACAAGAAGCTGGAGATTAATTTTTAATGTAGCGAAAATTCACTTGTGAGGGCGATCTAGGCGCGGAAATGATTACCTTGTTGGTCACTACAGCTGATGCTGCGTCGCAGGATGAGGAGCTAACACAACGTATTGCCGACATCTTTTCTGATGATCGCACGGCCCAAACGACTTTTCGATGCATCCAGTAAAGGGACATTAATTTTAATTGTACTATTGTACCTATTCTATAGAGGTGAACCGTTATACTGTGTAGCACGTCATGGTTTTTTTCTTCCTTCCCTCTAGCACTCACAAGAACAACACATTTGCCAAAGCAATCCTGTCGCCTAGTGATCTGATGGAATTCATTCGCCTTGTTTATTCTGCTAAGTCTCCCTTAAATTCATTTCCACAGTAAGTACTGCTTGCTCGAGTCGAGATCGATCTTGTCATTGCTCTGGTCTTCTTTGGAGCAAAGTAGTTTCGACTGCAGTTCTCAAAATATTTTCAGCTGTAGCAAGCTATATTTTAGTTAAAGATTGTAGTTTTAGAAAACTACTTTCTAATTTAGGACAATCAATTAGCTACTTTTCCACATACAGCTGATCTTTATTACTTATGCGTCAATTGCTCTCCAATGCTGTGTGCTGTAAATTCTAATATTTTTGGTACAGTGGGTGCTTTAACCATGGTCAATGAAACCAAATAGTTGTGTTCCTAAAGGTCTTCTCTCTCCTGCATGCTTTCTCTTAGTTAGTAACACTTTGTTTAATAAGTCAGCTTCTTAATAAAAGTACAATGAAACAGTTCCGAGATGGTTTTGTTAAACGGAGAGGACTGTAACAAGAACTCAGTTTGGCAGTTCCTGACAATGAAGAATGTCACTGCAAACCGTTCTTTATGCTTTTATTTTCTCTCCATAGACTAAGAGCTCAAATGGAGGAATTATTCACACATTTGGAGGTTAGCAGTGACGACTCTTTTGGATTTGGATGCCGTTCTTTTCTGATTCTGTTCGTTTTTAATAATTTGCATTCTTTTTTCAGCGCCTCACCCTCAGCGATAAACCCAATTCCATTGCCGTGACAGCATTCAAAGCCCTCTTTGGTCACTTAAATGACGAAGATAAGGCTGTCAGGGAAAAGGTTGGCAATGTTGTATTCATTGTCATGTTGTAAAGATAATTTACATGATGAATGAGATATTAATGATGTTGTATCAAAGAATGCATGCGTTATCTGCATCCTATTGACGCGTTTGGGAACTGTGACTCCAGGCGTTACCATAACCGGTGCTCATACTGTTTGGTAAGAGCTCCGCCGCGATGGTATGGCTCAGTCAGCGCTCCAGCCAAGATAATCATTGCGAAGGGAGAGTGCTTTGCCTGCAAAGAGCATAAGCAATAATTCTTTCTCAGCGTTAAATGATGGTCGTATAAGCTGGCTTTGATCGACATCCCTTGTAGACCTCACTTGATTTTATGATTTTGGGGTAGTGAATGTCCAGTGCATGTCGGAACAGTGCTGAATGACTTGCATAAAGGGCAACAAACGCTTGCGTAACTAGAATCATTGGGAAGAAGTGTTTGTTTTGGTAAGATAGATTGTCTTTTTTGCTACGTTGGTACAGATGGCGTTTACATTGTGGTGATATACTTGTCTCTGTGTAACAAACTCAGGACCGCTCTATTTTGGTTTTATGATGTGGCTGGTTTTATCAAACGAGGTGATGCCAGATAGGAGAAAGAGCATGCACGCTAAATTTGCGAATTCAAAGATTTGGTTTGATAAAGTGGTTGATTTTATTAAATCTGGTTTTGTTAAACGGCATGTTCTGTGTTTCAAATTATCATTCGATTTAACAACCAGGATTTTCGTCAAAGTATTTGAATGGACTTCTGTGCCTTTCACTATCATTTCTACTGCTTGATTTTGTAGTAAAAAGCTTAGATAAATTGCTTGATGATGATCTAGGCCAATGGTAACTCGTTAGTAAAACTTGATATCATATGCAGCAGAGTTTCAATGAAACAATGATACTTTAAAAGCCGATTCACAAAAGCCGTAAAGTAAGAAACTTACGACCATTTATATGATGTCTTTGCCGTAGCCGTAATAAACTTAAGGGCGGATTTGCCGTAACGTAAGCAATTTAAAAAGTTGAGCAGTGTTGAACTTTTCCAAGACATAACCTGAGAAACTGAAGGTTGACCAATGAGGATCAAGAAAAACAACGTATACCCGGGCGTTGGATGCGAGGTCGAATGTCACAACTACTTGCTCAAGTTCCACCCAGGAGGCGACGATCGTAAACATGACCTATTGCCTGCTAGATCTTCCCACAATCAATTGATTTTGCTATACAATAGTGTTCTCAACATGTACAACAGCAAATAGAGGAAAGAATGCTTAGGACGTTTACAATGTTTTTATTCTGAAATTGTAAGAGCTCCTTGTTCAAGTGGGAAACAACAGTGATGCGCCTTGTTTTGAATTTTCTGCCAAAATCAAGATTGTCCTTAAAACTATTTTTACGGCAAAGTCCCCATGTGAATGGTCTTAAATTTCTTAAGCTTAGTTTCTTACATTAAGTTTCTTTAAATTACTTACGGCTTTATTGAATTGGCCTTTATACAGTGAGGCTTATGGCTTGCCATTTTCATGAATATTATTGTTTATTGATCTTGATCATCAGAATTTGTAGTAAACACATATTGTTCTATTGAATGCAGGTGTCTGAGGTCCTTGTATTCTGCTGGTCGAACAATAAGGAATGTGCAACGGTCTTTGAGGAGAATTTTGCATCGAATTATGGCTGTTCCAGGTAAGTTTGCGTCGTGTTTTAGTCTTTAGATATAACTGTGGTCAGCTGCACAGAACAGCGACTACTCGTTGTATCATTGCCTCATTGATACGACTTAAATGCACTCATTGACTTCTATTTGTAAGAAGCAGAATTTTGTGTGTGTGTTTGTGAGGGATGATGGTCAAATTTTCAAGGCACTTGACTTTGGGCCAGGGGATGCGGGTTCAAATCTCAGCTCAGTCCGAAAGTATTTTTTTAGTTTTACACTATTTCCTGTTGCAGTGTTCTTCTTGGGTACATTTGCAAACGTCAGTCAGCCGTCAGCAAAGAGGTACATGACCGATATGCTGTGTACTGTATTCAATGTGATTTACTTCATTCTGTTAATACCACTTGAACATGTTCTGTCCAAATCTAGTTAATCTGATTCTGCTATATGTGAGATTTTAGATAATCCAATATCGTGTCAGAAACCAGTTGCATTTCCACTGTAACCTTTTATTCAACATTTCCAAACATATTTTGGATATTCACGTAATATGATAAGGCTGCCGGTCGGATTGTACTGCTGGCCCGATCCAGCACTGGGCCAGGAAACCATTAAATGTTAGCAAGTGATAGTTGAACTAGCGTCATGCGATTGAACATAGTTTGTCTCATTGGCAGAGCGTTTTCTTTACATGCGCAAATGACTTTGTGCCTAGAGAAAATGTGACGGTACTGATTATGCATTTTATTTGTAGTTGGCCGGAAGAGGATGGTACAGCAAAGAGGACGTGTTGAAGTTACTTGCCACACGATTGCTCACAGTGCTTGATGAACATCGCAGAATGGGAGAAGGCAGCAAGGTACTGCATGTGATCTTTCTGCTGATTCTAACAACCATGCTGCTGTTGATGTTCTGAGGTGAAGTATTGTGAATCAGTGACAGAGAAGTATCAGTGAAATGCAACAGAATAGCAATCAATTCAAACTGGCTGTTGAGAATGTCTCCCCAGACAACCCTAAGGGGCATTGAGGAGGGTTCTTCTGAGGGTCTCTTCCAGTTGTTCCAGAATCCTGCTTTGTTTTTAAAACCGCTATCTTTTGAGCTGGGGACTGAGGGTTTTGTAATCCCCCAATGGGATAACGTTGGTATATGTTGGACTCATGTTGTTTCCATTGTTGTCTGTGAATAATTGAATCTTCGTTGTTGCACACTCAGAAGCTGCACCTTACTATGAGAAAGACTTGTGATGTATTTTCTCAAGTTTCAATCTTTGTCCTGCTGTTTTGTTCAGGTTGGATTTGCAGAATGTGCCAGTTATTGCAAGGTTAGTGTCCTGTGGTGTTATCTTCTTTTATACTGTGGCGTTATCTTCCAACCAGAAATGAAGAGGCTCTGCTATGTATATACTTGCCTATTAAAACTATTGATGCAATGATTGCAAGTTCTCCATTGTGCCCGACTTTGTGCGACATACCATGCCAGCTCAAAGTTGAGCATGATGCAAGGGAGCCGCCAGGACCTTCCCTCAACCTTGGTGGTGATTGACACAAGTTCCCTGTCCAACATCTTTGATCTAGGTGGTGATGCTGTATATTGAATACCACGCATACATACAGAGTCTCCTATTTGCTATAATTTGGACATCTTTTGGTGTCGCCACTCTCTGTTTAATTCAAACACATTGCAAGATTAATTCTTGCGTTTTGCGGATCTCTCTTTTCGATGGGAGCTAAGATATCTTCAAACGTCCCAACTCTTGTAAAAAGTAGACTTTGCAAACATAGGTGTTGTTTCACCTGTCGATAAAGTCCAACCTCCTTACGTTACAACCTGTCTTAAGCGACCACCAAAAGAGATCAATTAAAATTATCTTTTAACACTGGTGGTCTCTTAATGCAGGTAAGTTGTATTGTCCTAGTTAACTGACCATTTGAAGTTAATCTCTTGACACATGTGGTCGCTTAGTGGCTTGTCACTTTACTTTAAGCTGTACCAGGGTTGTACTGTAGAATTGTAGATAGGCTCTGCTCTAGCAGGCTTAGATTGTTTTCACTCTTGGCCAATTAACTACTAAGTTGTGTTGTCATTTACATAGCAACTGGTCGGCAGCGAGTCTCGTCCGAGTCGTGGCCGAGGACGTGGTTCATCGCCGTCACGGTCGTCATGGAAATGGTTCTGTTTCAAATGGATGGTGTATCTCCTCCTGCTCTCAGTTGCAGTTGACGTCTACAGAAGCTCAGGCTTTCGAGGTAAGGATCGCAGAGGGAGGAGAAAATGTCCTCTTCATTACTGTCAAATGTTGCCATTTGACCCATTTCTGCATCTAGATGTTATACATTTGTTTGTTTATCTGTATACTTCATGCTTGTTTTGTTTGTTTGTTTGTTTGTTTGTTTGAGAAGTCATCATGGTCGTCAAAGCACCACATCGGTGTAGGACGTCATCATCATTGTTTGTTTGTTGTATCTTTGTTTGTTTTTATTTGACTGCTTTGTTTGCGTTGTTTGTTTGTTTGCTTTAGTTGTTTGTATGTTTTCTAGATCTTTGTATGTATGTTTGTTTGTATGTTTGTTTGTTTGTTTGTTTGTTTGTTAATTTCCGTGACACTCTGACACGGTTTCTGATATTCTCTTCAAGTGTGATTGTTCTGATAATTGCTTTATCGCTCTATCAGATATTCACTTAATCCGAGGCAATAAGGTCTCTTGAAACATCTGATAGACCAAAATTTGATTATGTAATAGATGCCGCAAGCTGGGCCAGCCCGGTGAGAAAATTCCTATGTAAACAATTGACAAAAGTAGCTCACTTTGCATCAACTGGGCTGGCCTGCCTCATGTAAACAGAGTTGGCTATTAGATTAAGAAAACGAGTCCTTAGATTGATGTTTATTAACATGACTAATATTGTTTTGTTGCCTTTTCCATCAGCCAGTACGACACATCGTGTTTTAAAGAAGTACGGTCTCGACGGCCACGCCCTGACAGCATTGGGCTACGTCGATAGAGCAACCGTTGCTACAACAACGTAAGTTCACCTGTAGATTGCCTTAAAATATGTAGTTGTAATGATTCATACTTCTCGGGTGATTCATGAGTGCTGTGAGACAACTAGGCACTTATTCGGTAAATGTAGATATTTAACTCTCGAGTCAATATTTTTGAGAAATCTTATCCTTGAGGTTATACCGCCATAATTTGGTAAAACTTCAGTTTCTAAGTATTGGGTTAAGTTTTGGCAGTATTGATTTTAAACTCACTACCTCGTGCAAAAGTGGCTGCCTGCTGGGTTTATCCTTACGTAATTACTGCATGGCAATGAGGTTGGTCAGAGGTCACCCGAGGCATTGACGTTGGCCATGCGGACCCACAGACACAGCTGTCATGGCTTGAGTTTAACTTTGCCTAAATGTTATGTAGCCAGCATTAAATGTTTTTGTTGATAGCTATAGTATTTAGCAGTTTACTTTAACCTCTTATGATCTGTATCATGCAAAGTAGGTTTTTAGATGAATGACAAGATGCTGGAGTCATAATTATTTTTAAATTACATTTGTTGTTGCATGGCCAATAGAATTGAGAGAAGTTGACACGTCTGCGTGTGGAATTGACCAAGTGCAGTCTCAATATATTTTGGGATTCATGCTAGTTGACCTCTGCCTCATTATGATGACACCAGAAAATTGCTTTTTTGATGTGCAGTCAACCATACTTTTGTTAACGACGGACAATTTAAAGGATTGTTTTGGCTGTCAAAATTGCCAAATTTAGCTCAGAAACACGTGGCTGTAGTACAGTATAACCCGTTTAAGCGAAAATCAGATAAGCGAAAATCCCTTTTATCTGCAAACAACTTGCTATGAACCGATTTTATTGCGTACTGTACAAACTCTCTTAATCGATTCCTGATAAGTGAAATTCCGGATAAGAGCAAAGGATATTGTTGGCAAATTAATATTGCGCTTAAGCGGGTTACACTGTAGCTTAAATCCCAAAATACACCAGACCTGCACTTTGCCAATTCCGCTTCGATTGCAGTGCAAGAGTGCTTGCCATTATTCCAGAGATGTCTGCTTTTACAAAATATTTCCTTCTTCCGGTGAAGAGGTTTGCGAAGCTGTTGAACACTGGCCTGACTTTTGCTATTGTCTTTACAGCTGGCTTCGTGAGAATGGCCCACATTACTATGGCAAAGTGGAGAAATACATTGGTCCAGTGGTCGACGTCACTGTTGCTTACGTAAAAATATCATGGGAATTTATCCGAGAGAAATCAAAGCCTGTCATTGCTTATGTTTACGAAACTACACCTGTCGTTCTAGCAAAGGTAAGGCTGGACGACTGCACTTGATGTCTTTATTTCTATTGAACATCCAGGAAAATGAT
>OFHS01006419.1:0-10140 GCA_900245855.1 Calvadosia cruxmelitensis | reverse complement strand
CTTACACCATTGTCTGCGCTGATTATTTTACCGTTTTGTTGATACCAAACGTGTCTGATTGGAGCCAACAACCAAAACGAGCTGGAATCTTTCACTACTATATTTTCAATTTGCAGGCGTTAATCAATTTGTTAAAATAAGCTTAATATTTCAAAACATTTGCTTTACATTCCTACATCGTGAGTCAGCTCGTAGAGCATCTATGTTTTAAATTAGAAACTAATATTAGTTTGCAATTTACACCCCTGGGAGCGTTGCACCCAAGGTCTATGGGCAAGGCATCTTCATTTCCAAAACAATCTTCATCTTTGTTAGACCTACCTTTATCTGGTTTTGCCACTCTCTGGTAAAAGGCGATTTCGACAAATAGTGGTCCATTCATGAAGGGCTCCTGTGATATAAAATGAGAATAACGTCATTAAAGTCCATCTTGCGTTACGATCTTAGCACGATTGTTCACGTCCAATTTAGCCATTGCATTGGTCTCAACATTGTAGAAACTATACTTTTCAACATCAAACTTGTGTGACTTGGGTTTCTAAGCTGGTGTCAAAATATTGGCATGTCTGTTATGTGGCCTCATTCCTAATTTCCTACGAAAAAGCTTGTAGTAACTTACCTGGTTGGGAATAAATGTTGGGGAGAGGCTACTAAATAAATGCAGGTCTAAATGTTGGGGGTGTTACGACCCCTATCGCCTATTTAGTAATTCCCTACATTTTGAAACTACAAAGGCTACCAGTACATGCAATTATTTCAAAGCTCCTTGCAACATAAATGATATAAGTCGTGTGCAGTGTATTTTGAATTCAGCGCATAAAGTAAGAGGAGCCTAATAATGAAATAACATGTTACAGCTTATCTGCGTCCTAGAAAATATATTCTACAACAATAGCAATGCAATACATTGTCTCCTGCGCGTACAAGAATAGCCCGAGTAACATTGTGGGACAGCTAAGGGGTGCCGAGCAACAAAGTCTGTTTAAAACTGCTTAAGAAGCTCAATGGCATATGTTGATGACACCAGGTCGCCAATCGTACAACCGTCTGTAGTAATCTAGCATGTATGTAAATGATCGCGATCGTACGATCATCACATCGTACGATCAGACGCTTTGTATTCCAGTCTCCTTGTCCCTTTGTCCAGTTCTAATACAGTGTCTCTCGAGTCAACTTGTGTGTCTGCTTGCTCCTCTTACACCGTCAAGCTGGACACAGTGATCGATGCAAATTGTTGACACGACTACAGCTAGGGCTAATCAGTAAGCTAGACGGTCAAACATTGATGAACTCAAACATGACCATTGTCTGCTCTTGAAGTACAGCAAGCAGATGTAATGCAATTTTAGTTGGGTCACCACTATGTGTAATGTTGCATCATTGTACTTGCGTGTCTGTCTAGTGTTGGTGTTAAGTGTCGCCAATGACGTACACTGTTGTGTCTGTTACATTCCATGTTGTAAATATTGATTAACACTTTCTAAACATTGACGCAGTAATTTTGAAATTGTACTTAATTGTTAGAATATATATACTGTGATGCGATTTAGATAGTTCGCTTATTTCTAGTGATCGCCGCAAATCGGACAAGTCTGAAATAGAGCTGGGTCCGATGCATCGATTAATCGATTTTTTTGGCAATCGATTGTCCTGTTGAACCATTGTTTCATCGATATCACAAAAGATGGGCTTCTATTGATGCCTTTCAAAGGAATAGACACCATTATTCAGTTTACAATCACTGTTTCCCTTGCTAAAACAGCAGACAAAACTGCATAAAACAAAGAGATCACCAAGCCAGAAGATAATTACCATGACTTTACAAAGGTAAACTACTACAATAGGACAAGGAACAAAGGCCTCTGTAATGTCGGATGCATCGATAATTAATCGATCGTTTGGGTCGATTAATCAATAGTTTAAAATCCACAATTGACCCAGCTCCAGTCTGAAATATATATTAGTACACGGTGTCTCATCAGCTATCTTGATTTCTGCGTTTCCATTACAGTGAAACCTGTCTATAACGGTAACCTCTGGGACCTGAGAAAAATGACCTTTATAGACAGGTGGCCTTCCTGTCCAGGTTGTTCTTTTATAGAAAGTATCATCTTGGGGCTATGAAGAATGGCCTTTATACACAGGTGGCTGTTCTATAGAGGCGGCCGTTAATATAGGTTTGACTGTACACAGGTAGGCCTACATGCACTCACCACTTTGATCACATAGTTTTCTTCTTCTTTCTTGCCTGAGTTGTACGATGACCCTAGAAATAATTGATTGTTGATTCAGCTGGCTTATAGCAAATAGTATGCAAGCTTATGGCTAACATTTAATTAAGCACACAAAATTTGACAAAAATGAATTTCATCTAACAATTAATAGATTTACGATGGTTATGGACTACATTCAAAATGTGAATCCATGAAATGACTTTACCGACTATGTTGGTTGCTAGCTAATAGTAAATCCATTTAGGACTAACATTTACCCACACAAAAATGAAGTTCATCCAAGCACACATTAGGATGGTTAAATGAACTATAATCGAAATGTGAATCAATTCATCACTTTACAGACTAAGTTGTGAAATTCATCTGAAACAACTCTACTGTTTTACCGAAATTCCATCACTTTGCCATGGAGACAAGACAATTGATGACTTTAACAATGCCTTACGTCACGGTTCTAATTTGTACAAAACTAATATTTCAACAGTGATTTCATAAAGCTGAGGTATTGACCTCCAAAATTCCTTCCAGAAATTTTACAACCTGTACCGGTAATGTAATGTAATATATTAGGCATTCGGCCTATTCACACGAATGTGATTTTCAATAGGGCACTGTATAAATTAAAAGGCTTACAAAGATACAAACCCTAAAATAGGCTAATTACAGTATATGCAAATCAAAATATGAAGTAAAATCAGTTAGCATGCAGTATAAATTAATCTAATTACCAAATTTAAAAATCTACCACAAAAAGCATTTGTAATATTCTATAGGACTAATTTTAGGTTTGCTAATCTAAAAGTTTATACAACTTTTGTTTAAAAATGTCCTTCTTTCTTATTAATTTTAAATCTTCTGGTAGAATGTTCCATTCCTTCATTGCAATATTTTCTGATGTCAGCTTTCCCCCGTTGGTTTTGGTTTTCCCTTTCCTCAGTGCCTCCTTGGATCGCGTATACACATAACCAATAAACCTGTTGGTGAATATCTGATCCGCGAACCATGGTGTTGGCAGATATGTCATACATGTGCATGCCTCGCTGGTAGTGCCTTCTCGTTGATAGGTCTAGCCAGTTGAGGTCGGATAAGGCTTCATTAGAGGATGCAAATGCTCCAATTTGTCCAGGATGATTTTGGCTGCTTTATTCTGCAAGATCTGTAACGCTTTCATAAGTTTATTGTTGTTTTGTCTCCCCACACGATACTGGCATATTCAAGGGTTGGTGTGATCTTTGTAATTACGTACAATTTTGTTGTGTATGTAGGAAGCAGAGGTTTTATTCTTTTCAGGACGCCAAGCTCTTTTTCGGCTTTCTTTTGTACGTTCTCGATATGATCGTGCCATGTTAACTTCTCATTTATTGTTACTCCAAGATATTTAAAGTGCTCATAAACCCCAGAACTTTTATTGGTTGTATTGTTAGAGCTAGTCTTCCTGGTAAAGAACCCCTTTTAATTTTTCAAATCGCGCAATCCTATCTTTTTTAATTGCATTTATCGCAAAATCGCGTTTGCAGGATTTGACCGCGAATGCGATATTTCCTTGCGTTGCCAAAAACGATCTGGATCTACCTTAATTGACGTCACTTAAGGGACGCGAGGCGTCGTGTCAAGAGAGATGATGTGATTGGCACGTCTAAACAATTTCGTTGCGCGGTCAGTTCTCAGAATTTTCGCTTCGAAATCCTAAGCGACTTCACCGGCCATAAGAAGACACTTATATTTGAATTCTTGGAAAATTTTGGAATTTTAGACAAGGAATTGTATTTTTTATAAATTTCCAAAGTTGAAAATGCTAGAATTTCTTGCAGACGCATTGATTTTACGAGTGACTAGAGGTGACGAAACTCAGCAGGGACACAAGACGTTGGCGTCGAGAGATTTTTTGCATCCTATTGCGGCTGGAAAGTTTACCATTGTTTTCGCTCGCACGTATGTGAGAAGTGTTGACTTTGAATGACAACAGTCGGAGAGATGAACATTTCACTTGTGATTTTGCTTTCAGGGCTTGAACAAATCAGGCTGCAACGTTCATGCTCGTGTTGCTCGAGCAGGCAACTTTGTCAACTGAGATTAAAATTTGTTCAGTGCAAGGTTGAGTCAGAGTGGTTGACTCTGACAGCGACCATATTTGCACCATCTTCGAACAGGGAATTTCAAATGCGACAGTACTACAACTGCGAGAAAAGCTTATTGCGAAGAGGAGCGAGACAACGTCTGAATGTGAGATGCAATTTACAAATCACTATAATTATACCTCGCCATGGACCTGCGAGCCGATGGAATTTACGATCATACGCTTTCTTGCTTGGATGTAGCTGGTCTAAGATTGGGTTTCAAATACGGAGGATGCAAAATTGCAAATCAAATCATTGCCAGCCTTTGTTGTGTGCTAAGAACTTGTGTCTGTCTTCGATAAGTTCTGTGAATGCTCCGTTGCGACTTGCGAGTTCGTCTGAATCCAAGTTCGATCAAGATTCTCCTTGTCTGGACTTTGCATGAATAAACTATAACTTTACGATGCTGTTCAACGCGTGAGAAAGCGAGTGCCGCCACACCAGTCCAGCCTTTATGCAGCTTTCCACGACAACTTCGTCGGTGAAGTTCGAACGGTTTGGTGTGGTTTTAACGTATTGGACATCGTTTGCAACTCACAAATTGTCAAATTGATGTCTAACTTTTGTAAGCCACTTAAATTCTTTTCAGGCCAGTGGTGTCAGAGTATGAAATGCTTTACCCTGTCAGCTCAAGCAATCAGTAAATCTGACCAAATTTAAAATTGATTGTAAAAATTATATTGTAAATGCTATGCAATAATTAAAGTCCATCCTGTATACATTTTTTCTTCTTGTACAATTTTTATGCCTTCAATTTCTGTATTACATTATTATAAATTCTGCTCCATGTAAAAAAGTTATACTGTAACTTATGGATTTCAGAAGTTAATAAAGTCACACACACACACACAGCCCTACATTCACTCTGATTGCTTGACAAGCATTCAGCTAGAGATTTCCTATTACTTCATCATTGATTTGAAAATGGGTCCTGTTGTGATTATTTTACTGAATGCATTTATCTGTTCGTCAGCATAGCTGTTTCTCGCAACGCAGTTTAATGGTTTCGATGTCCTTGTTCCATGCGTGTTTCAAGTTGTAAATTCACAGGAAAGGAAAATGTTTACTGACAAAATCTGCAATGATCTCAAGTACACCTCCAATTGCACACAGGTGTCATTTTTGAAGACAAGACGCCTCGCGTCCTTGACCCAGTCCTTTAGCATTCAGCGAGGTCTGATTTTTAATAAATCATAAAAAATAGAAGGAGATCTCAAAACTAAAAATTTCAATGATACTTGTAACTTCCAACGTTGATTGCCCCGATATCTGGAATAAACGTTTTTGGGTTTATGAGCACTTTAAAGCTTGATGCCTGTCCTAATGGTTCATTGCCAATGAAAAGCTGTATATTGTTGAACTTTGCTAGCCTTGTGCTGTTTCCGATGACCATGAACTCTGATTTTTCGATGTTAAGGCTCAACTTGTGGTCATTTAGCCATGAGCGGATTGATTTCAGATCTTCATTTAATTTTGAAGTCAAGTCAGATGCTGAAGTCTCCGGACAGTGAAACGCCATATCGTCTGCAAACATGTCTACTTGACAATGACAGATCACGACGCCAGCCCGTGCATGCATCACCATGATGAGATCACACACCTGACTACATTCTTTGCATTTTGCGCAGGGAATTTCAAGTTTTGTGCGGCTTAAACTGCGCGGACTGTTCTACACCACACAAGACAAAATTAAACAATAGAAATTAGCAGCTCATGTAATAAAATTGCTTGTTTAATGTAAATTTTATTTATGAAATTGTGCAGAATGGGCACTTTTCGGCGAATAATTCCCAGTGCATTACATGAAATGCAGTCAGGATCACGAGAGATGCCACAAAATATGGAAAATACCAATTACTGTACCCCGTATGGAAAAATCGTAAATCGTACGCCGGATTTTACGCCAAACTTTTATACACTCGTACGCCAAACTTTTTGGGATTGACTATAATCTCAACCAAGGCTTCAATTCAATAAGGAAAAGTACGCCAACCACTGGAATTTACAAACTTTCGGATGACGTATGCCAAATTTGTTTTGGCGTAGGCTAACTCCACGCCGGATTAATCCGGCGTAACATACACGTTTTCCATCCCTGACTGTACCTATAATGTTTATTTATTATTGCACGTTGCATTCATCAGTGTTTGTAGAAAGCAGTAAGCATAGTTGTAATAAACTAGATGTTTAAATATATGTAACAAATGTGAACATTTCGAAAGTAAACAATTTGCAAGACAATATATAACACTGTGACAAAAACCAATTACCTAATATTTTAAATGTTTGTATGTTGTAATGTCTAGTCTTCCACTTCACTGCTATTTGTGATTTCTCGAGGGGAACCAGGTGGGAATAAATATTGAGCTTGTCTTTCAGACTTGAAGCAATGTAGATGAAGTTCCTTTCTCAAGGAAGTACTTATCAGTGGCAGCAATATTTGCAGTAGGTCTGTTGATTAGGCTGCTTAGGCAAAGCGCCACATATAAGAACAAGAAATGAAAGAAAGCCATTATTATCTATGCAGCAGCAAGGATAGAAATAATCCCTTCAGCTATCAGAAGAAATATTTTGTCCCAAACCCATACAGGCCCAAGGCCCAAAACTACCTACCCAAGTATAAATAACCAAATCCTCCTTGACCAGTATGAGTGCCCAGTTTCCATTGCTTCTTCACAAGATCTGTCATAATTTGTCCAGGCGGCATTGGAGCAGACATTCCCTTAGGGTTTCCCTTTGCTTTGACATTCTTTCTAGCTTTAGGAGGCATACTTAGGTAGCTTTGCCGAGGTAAAATGTGTAATAATTAGGAAAGAAAGTAAGAGAGGTATGATTCCCGGTATAATCAGAGTATAATTACGATCAATTTTCATGTGTACTTTTGAATACGAGGTTGAAAATATGAGATTGTACTTTTAAATTTTTCTCCGGCTGTGATTGGTGGAAAGCTAGGCAGCAGCCCAAATATGGAATGCAGTTTTGGCGGGAAAGTGCTCCGCTGTCCTCAGGCTTCGTCTGCGCAGCCCTAAACCATCTTGAAGCAATTTCATCATCAGAGAAAAAAGTTGTTTATTGAACTTGGAGATTTGTGAAGGTAAAAACGGGACGATTTCACGTAGTACGTGTTCATACACTGAGTTATTTGTATGACCATCTGTTGGTTTGCAGCTATTGCTTTTATTTGTTTGTTCGTTGACGGCGATTGATTAATTTGTGATCATTTTGTAACGCTTCGACCAATCTCGAATGTGGACGAAGTTTTTCGCTGAATTATGTGTAAGAATGTAAAACCATTCCTTTTGTAATGTTTTCAGGTGGTGAGTTAAAAAAGATGGCAAATACATCCCAAAAGCACCGTAATTTCGTCAGTGAGCCGATGGGAGAGAAACCGGTTACAGATCTAGCCGGAATAGGTCCCACCTTGGGCGGTCGTCTGTCTGAGCAGGGCTATGACAAAGCCTATGTTGTGCTTGGTCAGTTCTTGTTGTTGAAGAAAGACAAAGAACTGTTCTTGGATTGGATCAAGACATCATGTAGTGCTAATGTGAAGCAAGGAGGAGATTGTCACAAATGTCTTTCGGATTGGTGCGATGCTTTTCTGTGACAACAGAATACAAGATCCCTTCGCTCATGTACTGTCCGCAGACCGCGTTGCTAACCGACCTGCTTATTATTCCCCTGCAATCGATTGTAATTCTCAAATCAACATGTACATTTTACAAATAGGGATTAATATCATGCGGGCTAGCGTCAACACTGGTGACGTCATTGGCTGATGTTTGTACACAGCTCAATTAAGAGCCTGGCAGGTGGTTAGTAAACTGGACCGAACGTATTAAGTAGCAATGAACCGCGGAAAACATATTAGATCAAACCCCTGACCTGTTGTCTTGTATGGTGAATTGTTGCATCAATGACATAGTAACCCAGCTTCGCAGCAATGAGGGCAGTGCGACAAGCTGGTTGGTTGCAGTGGGGGGTGTTCGTGGTATCAATGTGGATGCAGACGTTCCAGGTCGCTATCTTATAGCGGTGGGTGCGTTATCTGGTTAAAACAAACTGAATTACAGTCAAACCTCTATAAAGCAGCCACCTGTGTATAAAGACCACTCTTCATAACCCCAAAATGACACTTTGCATAGAAATCAACCTGGATAGAAAGGTCACTGGTCCATAAAGGTCATTTTCCTCAGGTCCCAAAGGTGACCATTATAGAAAGGTTTCACTGTATTTGCAGAGTTGACTGTACAGGTTACGTTGCAAAATTTCTCTTATTAATTGTTGATGAACAATGTCCTTGGTGAGTAGAAATATGTCCATGGAAAGTGTCATTTTGGGATTATAAAGAGTGGTCTTTATACACAGGTGGCTGCTATACAGAGGTGACCGCTAATACAGGTTTGACTGTAATCAGAAAATCTGGTAAGCCATCTGGCTTTTTCACAGAGCTGAAATCAACGCAATCCCCATATACATTTGAACTGTGCTTGGTACATTTGTCTGTTGAGACTGTTGTTGTTGTTGCAAGAGCCGACTGCCAATTAAACTGGATTGATACTGATGAAGGATACTCAATAACATATTCACAATATACTAAGAGGTGTGTATTTACACTTTGAGACTGCTGTACAAATCACTAAGTTTTGCGTCTTAGTTGAGATAATAATACAACATGGTAACAAATTTAGAGAGTAAAATGCTTGAAAATGCCAACTTCAGGAGATCTCGTGTTTCAATTGGCGCTTCATGATATATTTTCCCTTTTGGAATTGGGCAATGTACAATTTGCATTTGCCACCGTCTTTCTTGCTGACCCAAACCTGCAAAGTAAGTCCTTGATTTAAACCAATGTTCAACCAAAGTTATTGACCCTGCTAAATACCTACTGTCATTCACTCATTCTTTGTGATAAGTCTTCAAGTTAGCTTGACAAAATGCAATTAGTTGTTTGAAATCTGTTTTATGGAATAGTGTTATCATATGAAATGGAATTATGTGAAAGCCATGTAAAATCATCATCCTTTACTAGAAGCCAGCGGATTTTTTACACAGATCTGATAGTTGTCATACGAAAAACTGTGTGAAAACAATGTGGAAAGGGCACTGTTTCATTCTTTTTCAAATTCACATGGTTTTTCTCATGGGTTTCACACAGTGCTTGTTCTTTCTCATGGGTTCAAAGAATGCTTCCAATTTCACACAATTTTCACACGTTTTTAGATTCACAGTGAATGGCATGGCATGTGACACAGAGCACCAATGGAAAGTGCCTTCAAGCCATTGGCCACACATAACATAACGATGAAAAACGTCTGATGCATCAACTTAGGCACCCACTTCAATGTAAATTTTGTAGCAACTTTAACGACAATCTTAAAACAACAACGAATGCAGCAGCAGCAAAGAAACGACCACTTTGTTCAACGTCAACATGTGCACTGCTCGTTCCTGGCACGCCCGAAAAACACGTGCAATCAATCCCCAAAACGAGGTTGACATGGAAATGAAAATAGAATAATACAATAATAATAAATCATGGAAACGAGAGCAGAATAATACAAAAACTAAGTTTAGTAGTAACAGAGCTACACAACCACAAATTTTTCACTTGAATCTATACAAATCAATGCATAGAATGAGCCATGATATATGATGTCTGTAACCTAGGTGCCTGTACACTTTCAAATTGTACGAATACAATGTTGTGCTGTTCCAGAGCAAGAGAAGGTAAACCTTGACAGCCTACCTACTCTAAGCAAGGGAGCAAAATGACGGGGGGGGGGGGGAAG
>OFHS01006418.1:0-10141 GCA_900245855.1 Calvadosia cruxmelitensis | reverse complement strand
CTAAACGTTCTTCGAATTGAATTTCCTTTTGCATGCAACGTTTTTACCCTGTTTCACAACTTTTTCGCCTTGATCCCGTTAATATCTCGAAAGTCGACTTTTTTTGAACCACCCTACTGATCGGTCATCACTGTCTTGACACCCTACATGTATATACACTTTATACAGGATAACGCGCATTTAGTAAAGCGGGAGTGTTAACGCCAAAAAGCTTGTCATTCTTGGAATTGTTGATCAAATGAAATGAAACTTGCAAACTCGAAACGGATATACATTTTACTTCACTTAGCTGTTTGATTTATTGTAAAGCGACAAGAAATGAATAAACTACGAATGCTTCAAATCAGGAATTGAGTGATTTCGAACTTGACACCCTAACGCACATTTCGTGAAGCAGGAGTGTTAACGCCGAAAATATTGTCATTCTTGGAATTGATGATCAAATGAAATAAATTTGAGCAAATCGGAAAGGATATACATTGTGCTTTACGTATCTGTTTGATTTATTCTAATGCGACAAGAAATGAATAAAGTATGAGTGATTGAAATTAAGAATCGAGTGATTTCGAACTTGACACCTTCGAGCGCATTGCACCGTGAATGTCTACAAAAACCTACGAAAATCGAAAATATTATTGTAAATTCATGTTCTCTGGCTTACAACAAACATTTCCAAACTGCATACGAGTTAAAAAGAAGTGTTGTACTTGGTACAGTTTTTACGTCGACTGTTTTTACGACTATTTTTTTAACGCTGATTTGGTTTACGCAGAAAATCTTTACATCGAAAATTTTTCAGCGTTAACCAGTTTCAACGTAAATACTTTCGATGCAAATGCGTACAACCGAACAACGCCACTGTTCTGATTTGTTCTCACAAGACAATTACTTCAAAAGTTGTTGCTGGTCATAATCTGAATTTGAAGAAGTTGCCGAGTGAATGGAAGCACGGACAGAACATGACAATAACTAAATCTCAAATTATAATTGGTCAAAACCAGTGTCACAATACACTATGAATCCAAAACCATGTGAAAACCATGTGAAAACCATGTGAAAACCATGTGAAATGGGAAGAACCATGTGAAAAGCGCGTGAATTAGAAAGCAGTGTGGAAAAACCATGTTAAAAGGGCACTTTTCACATGGTTTTTCCCATGATTTTGACATGGATTTCACATGGTATCAGTTCATAGTGATAAACAAAGATATGCTTGCTCGCCAAAAGGCAGACAAACAAACATGAAACAGAGATTAGAACATAATTGCAGTGACTTTGTAAAGAAGAATTTCAGGAATTGGAGGCGGATCAAAACGTCTATATTATTATTTCCGATGTATTAATTATGTTTCAACTAGCGGGCAGCGTGCGCTGGGCGGACGGTATTTTCAGTTTTAAGTACGGTAAAGGGGTAAAATAGGAAAGGAATGACGGTTGATCAGGTAAAAACAATCGGGCTTCGCCCTCTGAAAAACGGACCATATTACCCCATGTGCCCCCTTTCTTGAACCTTATCGCAGTCCGCATTTGTTGTTGTCCACTGCTGATAGTTTTTTTTTAATTAATTAACTTTTAGTTACAAATAGCGGGCTGCGCCCACTAACAGCATTGGATGTGCGGATGTATTTCGGTTTTAAGTAGAGGGGTAAACAGGAAAGGAATGACGGTTGATTAGGTAAAAACAATCGGGCTGCGCCCTCTGAAAAACGGACCATATTACCCCATGTGCCCCCTATCTTGAACTTTATCGCAGTCTGCATTTGTTGTCCACTGCTGATAGTTTTTTTTGGAGTGAATTTACTTTTAGTTATAAATAGCGGGCTGCGCCCGCTAGCAGCGCGCGCTGGGCGGACGGTATTTTCAGTTTTAAGTAAAGGGGTAAAATAGCAAAGGAATGACGGTTGATCAGGTAAAAACAATCGGGCTTTGCCCTCTTAAAAACGGACCATATTACCCCATGTGCCCCCTATCTTGAACTTTATTGCAGTCCGCATTTGTTATCCACTGCTGATAGTTTTTTTTTGGAGTGAATTTACCTTTAGTTATAAATAGCGGGCTGCGCCTGCTAGCAGCGTGCGCTGTGCGGGCGGTACTTTCAATTTTAAATAGAGGGGTAAAACAGGAAAAGAATGACCGTCGATTAGGTGAAAACAATCGGGCTTCGCCCCCTGAAAAACGGACCGTATTACTCCATGTGCCCCTGTCTTGAACTTTGCTGCATTTGTTATCCACTGCTGACAGTATTTTATTATATTTTAGGAGCGAATTTGCTTTCAGTTACAAATAAGAATATACTGGTGAATAGACAGTACAAGGAGTGCATTTAAAATAGCACACGGATTGTAATATCATGTATAGATATTTATTAGAGAAATTGATATAAAATAATGCAGGAAGCAGACAGGCTGAGAAAACGGAGTAAGATTATTATAGGATTAGTTTTCGTGATTTTATACCTCCACCTGTCATGAGCAAGGGGGGGGGGGCTGGGTTGCCACAGCAAGTTTTTTTCATGTGTCGTCATAGTGGTGCGGTGCGTCTATAAATGTTTCCGAACTAAATCACTTTGGAAAGTTTGTCACCAGAAGCTTGAAAGAGAGAAGTTTGTATAACGCGTCGCTGGCACTTGATCGCTGTAATTGGATCTTTTGTAAACACCATGTATTTGGTATATTGGATAATACATATCATATTGTGGTGAAACTTCCGTTGTCATTGTGAATCTGCCCAATTCGATTGAATTGAACTGAATTGGCGGACAGCTACGAATATCGGTCACGTGGGCACAATGACGATGCCAACGGGAGAACCCGAAAGTGGTCGCATCACGAACGCGAAATGCTGGCGTTACAGAGCAGAAGAAGCGGCGAGACACATTGCGAATCGTAGCCAATGCTTCACACCACCCCATAGTTGCAAGCAGAAGGAGGCGTACGAAAACGGTGGAGAGAAGAAGCGCCACAGGAAGGCCTGCTTCGAAAGAAGACGGCGCGTTCCGATTGGCTGCCATTGTGAAACGGAGGAAATCTATTGGCTGGCGTGTAGATTCAAATACATAGACAAACACACAGACACCACACGGCGTTTTTAAGCATTTTTTGACTTTTCACTAAAACTGCTCTAAAATGCCGAATTTAAAAGCGATTGAAATAATTCCTTTTGCATATTAACCCCTCGATCTACGGCAGCATCCACAAACTAATCCACTTGATCGTCAACATTCTGCTCATCCTTGCTTTCACTATCGAATTCGGAGGGCTCTTCCGAATCAGAATCATTTCAAATCTCCGAGATTTCTTTCCATGCATTTTCAAAAACACTCAAACAGTTGATGCTACATTTTCGAGAGTATGCAGAAATACCCGAAGTAGAGAGAGAAGCCGTTGCTTGCGTGTAAACATAACATTTTCTCCTTCGACGCCGCCATATCAAAGCGCCCTAGCTCATTAGCTGAGTGAAAACCGTTCGACGGGGAAAATAATATTTCGGGCCGCAGTTCAACACCAATATGTAAACAAACCGTGTTTTGTGAGGGCTATTGTGTCTAGCACAATTGAGATGTGTTTAGAACAACAGAAACGTAGCACTTGAGACAAGATATCAGCGCATTTTCATTGGTCAATAGGGATACGGAATAGACCGTATCCGGGACCGAGGTTTAGTGAAATGGGCTACGGGATAAACCTTATCCGGGGCTCAACGGATTAAATAAACATAATTAAAATTAATTACATATTTAGATACTAGTTTTTTTTGTAGAATAGCAACAAATGGTTTTCATAACAAGGAAAAGGAATAGACCATTTTCACAAGCTACCGTTTTGAAAAAAGCAAGTGCATTACGGGGAAGGTTGATGTCTCTGATTTCGGAATATGACGAGAGTAGGATCTGATACTAATAAAAATTTCTTAAATCTGCCCTACGTGTCTTAATAATAACAATTCCTGTTAATATTGTGTGTCAGAAACTCAGTTTCTTTGCTGCTTCAGGCACTCAACATGCCCCACAATACACTGGTTTTTCCCATAATGGTAGCTCGTGTAAAGGTCTATTCTTACTTTTGTAAAGGTTGCAACTGTAGTGGCCCTGGAGATCAGCGATGACGACAGATTTATCTGTATACCACAGAACTCTCATTACAGCAGGATAAATATTACACTTGTAAGAGCCGTAGAAGAGAATATTAATAATAATAATTTTATTATTATGGTTATATGTACTAACCAATTTGCAGCAATAATGCATGACGGGACACACTTGTTTTTAGGCACGTGGTTTTGAGCTGAAATCGACAATTTTGACAGACAAGAGCAATCCTTGAAATTGACCATCATTGATAAGAGTATGGCTGATTGCATTTCAAACAAGCAATTTTCTGACGTCTTCACCTTTGACAGAGGTCAACTCACTTATATACCGACATGCAGTGGGACTGCGCATGGCGGATTCAGTGTGATCCTAAGTTTTCCCTGCTGCTTGACAAGTGATTTATAGGGGCTTGATTAAAACTGATATCTTTGTTTCATGTTTGGCTTTCATTTTGACATTTTTCAGTGATCCAACGGAAATTGGCTTCGCACTCAAGCAACCCCTTTTGGTCTTCTGTCATTCTGGATTCGACGCAGGGCGGTTATTAGCAGTGCTGTGGAATTTCAAATATGATTTACTGAACAATCAACTGTTGTCATTTTGAGTTGTCATTTTGTTCTGTGTTCATGGTGTGATATGCGCTGTGCTGTTCTGCCTGGATGTCATGCAAGACTATCTTTAATTAATTAACTTATGTAAACCTGCACAATGAGGCTGTAGCAAACCCTATTTGACCGACGCAAGAGGATTTCTTTGCGGTAAATTTGAGTTGACTTGTTTTGAAACATCCGTATCAAAAATGTCAGTGGAAAATAACATATGTCCGTAATTTCGAATCGTCGTTTTACCATTCTAATTTTATTCTAGAGAATTAATTAAAGCCCCAGTCTATAAAAATTATGTAGATTTTTTACATTTGAAGGCAGTCGTTTTTCTCCAAATTGACCACATTCTTTGTCAAACTTTTGACGGCCTCTCAAGTACTTACCGGAGTCAAGTTTACAGTTGTGTTTCCTCGATTGGTACATAACATCTCAGTATACAGTATGTTGCATGGATTAATGCCATGCCTGACAATTAGACACTATCCAATGCATGTGCCCTAGTCATTGTTCAGCAATGTAAGGCAAAATTTTGCTTGAGTAAAAGTTAAAAGTACTTCAAATGTTTACTCAAGTAATAATGATAATTGGATTGTTTTTAAGTAAAGTAGAAAAGTAAAACTGTTTGAGATTACTTTTCTGAGAAAAATATATTAATTTTAAAATGACATCAACAGTATAAATTAAACACTTTTTGTAATGATAATTACACCGATATAGCTATGGCCATGGCAACATGTCGTTTGCAGCATTTGTAGAACACTAGAAACTTGATAGATACAACTTCTGCTGACCATGTGCTGACATAATTATGCGCTCATGCATTTACAGTATAACTCGGTTAATATCACCTTGGATATCATTTGTCACATCTCGGTTATTGTCACGGAAAGAGAAAATCCTCTGGCCAGTCCCTAAGCTTTTCTCTTATTCTGCTTGGTTAATTTTTTTATCTCACCTCGGATATTGTCACATCTCGGTTATTATCACGGATTTCCAAAGAATTCTTAAGTCTACACTCGCTTATTGTAACGCTTTCCGTGATTTGCTGCCTTGCTTGAATTTATAGGCAACATAATTGTTGTGAAAGGAATAGTTGATGAAGTGTTTTTCATCTTGCTTGCCTCATTGAGCATGAAAAATCAAAGAAAATGAGTCTTGTGTTGCTTAAATCTCTATATAATAGCTCTGTTTGATGCCGATACAGAGTTTGCTGTTGTATGGTCCGCTTTTTGGTATTGTTTGAGCCGTTCCTGCAAAGTTAGAAGTCTGAGTATGAGACTCGGTTATTGTCACAACTCAGTTAATATCACGTTTTACGATTTTCCTGAGGGTGTGATATTAACCGAGCTACACTGTATAACAAAGCTATCACGTCTTGTTTGTTTCACGCAGTGGTGGAAGCAGCAAACTACAAGTAGTTAGCTATACTTGTGGCGAACTACTCTTCGATTTAGGAAAATCACTTTAGCTACTTTTTCCACATAAATTTGTATCTAGATTTTGCAAACAGCTTGAAAGTTGAAGGGACACTGCCCACTAGAATTATTATAATTGACTTAAAAGTAACATGACATAGCCAGTGATTGAAGTCTGTTCACATAACAAGTTGTATATTTCGTGAATAATGATAATTTTAAAGCCAACCATTCTGGCTTCTGATTAACTTTGTAAGGAAGAAATGTAGTAAGTAGCGAAGTTGTTAGCTACTTTTTGGGAGATGTAGCAAGTAGTTGTAGCAAACTACTTTCTTCTTCCTGTAGTTGTAGTTGCAGCGAACTACATTTTTAGAGAGTAGTTGTAATTGTAGCGAACTACAAACATAAAGTAGTCAATCCACCACTGGTTTCACATCAACATCCAATTACTCGCATTCAGGACCTGTGCTGTGTCACTCATGCACAACAAAACTACTTTTTGGTAGCTCACAAGTACAGTGAAACCAGTCTATAACAGTCACCTCTGGGACCTGAGAAACATGACCTTTATAGAGAGGTGGTCTTTCTGTCCAAGTCAATTTCTATAGAAGCACTTGTCTTTTTGGAATTATAAAGAGTGGCATATAGATACTGGTGGCTGCTCTGTAGAAATCGCCGCTAATGAGGTTTGACTGTATAACTAAGTCAAAAAGCAATTTTCTGTGAAAATATTCAGCAAAAACTTGAGAAAGAAATCGCAAGTCTAAAGTAAACTAAATTAACTTCGTGTACTGGGTAATACTAATCCTACTGGCTTGAACAAACTCCAGAACAATATGGAAACAAAAACACAGTAGGCTAGCATACACGAGCTGCCTAGTTGCCCTATTTGCTTTCTTTCAGACTAAGCAAATTAACAATTGCGCATCAAATTTGTAATGTTATTCGTAAAGCTTAATAGAGCTTGTTAAAGAGAGATTTTCATGTAAATAAAATACGATTTTCCCAAAGTGAGTTCTGTGCCAGTGAACTGTTCTTTTCTTGGTAACAGCCGTGTGGTTCTTGCATTAAACAATGCCTTTCTTCGTCCTACTCCTCAAAATACACAGTCCAGTCCTAATTATGGCTGTTGTTACCGTTTAAAGGATATTTTCCCTCAAGTTATTCCATCTTCTTTTGGTTTACTTTCGTGTAAACATAAGCAATAATCAACACTACCGTTGCCAAGAGGACAGGCACAGCGACTTTCAAAGCAAGAGACTTGTTCTCCAGATTTTCACGCTTTCTTTCTCGCTTCATTTTGCTTGTTTCTTTCGCGGCTTTTCCCTTGAGCTGTCTCATGTTGGTGATGCGTGTAAATCAACTTTAGCCACCTCAATAAAGGTAAATACGGTGGCAAACACTGCGAACACAACCGACTAGGAAGTTCAAATCAAATCCGAAATTTCAAATTTTCGAAAGAAGGAAGATGTTGACCACGTTGAATGAGTGACGTCATGGAGCCTCGTCTTGGTACAATACATGAACAGTCTCGTTGTGGTCTCGTTTGTTACCAAAATTCCAATAAATCAGTAAAGTCAATTAAAATCAATAATTAACAATAATTCTGATTGTATTCTAGCACTTGCATTTTTCCAATGCACAAACGTTTAGAAAATTCAAAATGGTAATCGTTACAATAATCTAATTAGTCTATAACAACAATTATCACCAAGATGTACTAAGCAGGAGATTCGAAATGGTTAGAGTCTTAGAGATACTGTAGTCTTGAAACTTCAAATAAGATACTTATGTTGAAAGAATATTCGAGAAATTTCCTTTGCAAAAATAGAAGAACGCAAGTACTGTATTGTGAACGTCAATTTATGTGTTCCAGAATTCGCATTAATCGACCTTGATTACTATGTACAGTACTGTGCTACTGTATGTACATACCCGGTCTTACTCAACGAGAAACTAGATTTAATTTATTTGCTCAACTTTTGTTCTTTTGTGTATCTCATGTAAGGAAGCAACATAAATATGTGGATTAATAATAATTTGGCCATGAACAAGATACGGCGGCCAGCGGCCTAATTTCTTAATTTAAATTACGAATTATTTTTGCGATTTTTGTGGTGGTTTTCCTGATGGCCGCTGCCTCGCTTTCATGGCTTCCTTTACCATTGAAGACAAGCCGGAGAAACATTGTTTGTGGATAACTCTGTTTGTTATATCGCATCAATCCTCATCATGAAGATATTCAAAGACCTTTTCACGGGTAAGAAACTGTTTAATATACACGTTTCTTTAGTATGGCATTGATATTTCTCTCGAATGAGCTCTCAGCGTATTGGAAATCACTGTTGTTTATCTTCCAGTTGTCACAATTTTGAGTGACTTTTCTCAAGCCTTGCGGCAAGGGCACTGATTCAATTCGGCAATTTTTCATCTTACAGTCAATGCAATGACATCTCTGATAAGAAAATTCATTAATCGGAGAACTTTTTTGGGTGATATCATTATTATCATAGGCCTAGTCCTTATATATTCGATGCCAAGATATGATATATTCAAGCTTCGTGCATCATGTCGTAAATACGGTCGGCACTAGGCTAGGCCCAGAATCAATAGACTTTCTCTCATGAAGTCTAGGCACAGTGTGCACATGTGTCCTCGTCTGAAAATTTTGAAAATACACAGCAGATTCGATCCAACTGATCTGGTTTTTCTGTATAGATTCAAATACAATGTCAAATCCTCTATGAAAAATTATCGCCGCTATTTCTTTGCATTACGCATTGTAAACCAATGGAACTCCTTACCTGATTCTCTCATGTGCTGTCGATCATTATCATTATTTAAGTTTAAACTGAAGTCTATTGATCTCTCTAAATTCTGTGAATGATTTTAATTTGGCTTTATGCAAGTGCTGTGTACAACCATTGCTTGCCATATTCACATTATTATTCTGTAACCTAGAGTTGTATTTAGTTTTCTGATTGTATCATCTCTGTTGTGAATAAAATTGAACAAACAAACAAACACACAAATATATACAAACGCAAATTAATAATTTCTAAATACTAGTTACAATAATATGACGCGAGGATATAAAACGAATACATGATTTGCCTTCGGTGATGCTTGCAGCACTGTGCATATAATGGAATTCCTTCTTTATTTCACCGTGATACAGTGCTCCACGCTCCAGGTAGACTAATTTACGACTAACTGAAAATATTGAAATCAAAAAGTTTATTTACATAAATATCTGACGCCAGACTGTACATTTGGAGGGCCCTGAAGGAGACAAGCGAAAGCTTGTCAGGATAGCCTCCTTAGATAAAGACGATGATGATGATAATGACATGTGTAGCGTAGCGTCAACAACAAGGATAGGAACAATACATTTTATATGTTTTGTGAGTAAGAGTAAATGTCCACAGCTTACAAATTACTCTAAATAAGATTAAGAGTAAATCAGTTTGAAATTACACGGAGTAAAAGTAAGTGTATCGAAATATTATTCCGAGTAGGAGTAGAAAACAATGAATTCAAATAACAAAAGAGCCAAAGTAATTGTCTTCGACAGCAGTAGACTGGAATTTATTGAAAGTCTCATGCTAGCCAAACAAATTCAAGCAAGATGTTATGCAAACAGTCAAACCTGTATTAGCGGCCACCTCTATAGAACAACCACCTGTGTCTATAGGCCATGACACTTTATATGGAAATCAACCTGGACAGAAAGGCCACGTGTCTATAAAGGTCATTTTTCTCAGGTCCCAAAGGTGACCGTTATAGACAGGTTTCACTGTACCACACAATGTTTGGCCAATCCTATAATAATAAACGCCGTGTGGTGTCTGTGTGTTTGTGAGTTTGTGAGTCTGTGTATTTGAATNGTTGCCGTTGGTATCCTATAATAATAAACGCCGTGTGGTGTCTGTGTGTTTGTGAGTTTGTGAGTCTGTGTATTTGAATCTACACGCCAGCCAATAGAATTCCTCCGTTACACAATGGCAGCCAATCGGAACGCGCCGTCTTCT
>OFHS01006417.1:0-10141 GCA_900245855.1 Calvadosia cruxmelitensis | reverse complement strand
TATCTGAACATGTAACCAATTCAACCACAATTATGGAATTTAAACGTAGACTTACGTCATTTATTATTTAATCATATAACCGTATCATTTTAAGATGTTTTCCGTGTAGTGTAAGTACCTCATGTAGGTCTTCTACGCGTGTATTATTTGAATATTTTCTCAAATACATATATAATACACGAGGCAATGTAAGTCAAAGCAAACACACTATAAAGTTGATCCGTGCTCTTCAAGCGTACATCCAGAATAACCCAAGGCGTTAACCTTCACATGATTGATATGGTAATTACAAATCCTTAATTATACTGTGACGTCATTAATCTATTCAGCGTCATTGCATGATGACAATACAGTGCAACCTCGTTAATATCACTATGGCTTTCCAGTCAAAAATCATGATAATAAGCGGGTCGTGATATTAAGCGGGTACGAATAGTTGATGCCGACAGAGCTTGGTTCTCAAACTGAAGTGATATTAAGCGGGTTGTGATATTAACCGAGGTGATATTAACGGGGTTCCACTGTATGTACAAAATAGCTAGATTGTTCGTTCTATCAGCTGCAGGGTGCACCGGAAAAGGGGCCTTTTCGACAATAAATTGAGAGCCGAAAATCCATCAAGTCTAAACAATCGTTAAATATTCAGTATATTCAACGAGGCCTCTTGCTGTATTTCAAGAAAGCGTATTCGATTTTATAGGGCATCATTTGAAAACTCGAAGGCTTCCATCTTGTGAATTGGTCTTCCTTCTGTGTAAGCCGGTACATTTTTGTCCTCGTCGTGGTGTTTGTAATGAGGGGGACATCTATCAAAATTCAAGGTCCCGGGAACTTACACTTTTGGGGCTGTGCACTGCAGTTGGAAAAGTACTGTATCCAACACAGCATGATAATGAGGCAGGGTGAAGACGAGGCTAGGCTAGTTACATAATTACACATCTTGTAATTGGTAACATTCAACAATTAGGCAATGATGAATAGAATTATTTTATTGAAAGTTCGTTCACAACAAGTCAACAACAGGACTCATTGTATGTTGAAAACTAGATATTGTGTTCTGAAAAGGTTGCATGAGAAGTTTGCTGACCTGTCGCTTTGCAGCGTTGAAAGGCGCACTTCAATTTTCTTTGACTTCTTTGCGTTTTAATATTATTTTCCCCCGCCGTCGCAATTCACATGTTTTATTCATTAAAAACGTGTGGCCGCTGTTAGCACGACCGGAGCTAACAATGATGACCTGCTTGGCTTGCACTCGTTTTCAATCATTATATTTATTTGAAAGAATTATCTTGTAGTCGCGAGACAGAACGCAGACCAGTTCAGACGTTGAAGCACGACCGCCTACATCAGCAATATCAGCCTAGTGACACTAGCCAGATATTTGTGGCTCCAAAAACTGATGCAACCTTGCGGAAGACACGAGCGCGTGGTTTGCGATGACGTAGATAGTGTCAGGGAAATACTAGGTGGCTTTAAATCATGTTTGTTTGATTTGGACTCCAATTTCAAATCATGTTTGCAAACAGATTAATTGGATGACCGACGCGGGGGATTTCTTATCGCGTTCTGACAAGATGAAATCGTAATTTCGCGCCTGGTTTACTTTCAAGAAGCAGCGAATATTCAGGAGGAAAATAGACGCATCAAATATCGCGATTGTCTGACTTCTTTCTCATGCCGACAATATGTCGTGACGCTTATTGCATTTGAAGAATAAGTCAATTGACACTTCACTGTTTACGTCGAGATCAGCGACTTCCGGTTGTAAGAAGCGATTAGTGTCCTAATATGGCGTGTGACGAAATCGCATGGCCATATTTGGCAGACGCCTGATAGTAAGGGGCGTTTCACATAAAGCAACAGGTTGTGTTCTCTGTTGCTGGAAGCCTGCCGCCTTGTTGAGCTTTTCTCCCACATTTTTGCTGTGGAAAACACAAGACAGGTTGAAAAGTCGTTTTAAGCCTACAGAGGTTGCTAATCTTCTCAACTCCAACTTTGTTGATCCAACTTATAATGGCGGATAAAATACCAGCGGACATTCGCGAAGAGGCAAAGGCACAATTTGACGAGGTAATATTCCATTTATATGCGTATGGTATGCTGGAGGTTAAACTTTCATTTCTCGCCTACTAGAATTTCTGACCGCAGCCTATTAGCACGCTTTGTGTTGGTTGTAGGCTCAAGTGGACTTTTCGTTTTAGATTGTACGTTTTAGCCCCTCTTGTCATGAAACTTGAACATGTGCACCGCACGAGGAACTAATGGCAATATTACTCGCAGGCACTTGACCTACTCGTAGTAACTCTTATTCGAATGGTTATTGATTTGAAACAACTGTCAGCATTCTGAATTACAATAATATCGGTTTCGCTTCCTTTATACTTTAATTTTTCTGTGGTTTTCGCTGTTCGATGACTTCCTTGTCAACACGTACGTTCCATTATTTCCCTTCGTTTGGATTCTACGTGAATTTTTCTTCAAACTATGATATTTTACCTAAGCGGAGAGAATACTGTTTGAAATTTATGTCAGTTTAACCTGACATTTTAATCCAGTTATGAGTAGATTTTATTACTGTTTTCCGTTTGTGGCTTCCATGGTGTAAAGGATAACAGATATGGAAGCTCTGGTGTCAAGTAGCCTATAGGCTAGATCGTATTTACTTTAAGAAAAATTAAAAATAATTGTTTTCTTTCCTGTTTGATGTTCTGATGTTGTTCCGTTGGTTTCGTAATTCCAAGGTTGAGTGGCAGATTGGTTACGTCCGTAGACGCCCCCTTGGGAATGTATTGCAAATCCTGTATTTTCATCTTAAATGTTTTTCCTTTTTCCACAGTTTGATGTAAATAAAGATGGCCACATTCAAGCGGCTGAGCTTGGAAATGTCTTGGCATCACTCGGTGAAAAGCCCCCTGGTTATAAACTTAGAGAAATTATCGCCGAAGTGGATCGGAATAAAAATGGCATGATTGAATTCGATGAGTTTCTTGAGGTAATGCATTTTAAAAAGTAGCATTAAATGTCCAATATTGGATTCAGATGAGCCATCTTCGCTTCTCGATGGTTGTCAGAGGGTTGTTTTATTGCGGTGTTTGCAAATGCAGATGTCTGCTGTGTGGTAAATTGATACCTTGGGAATGTAGCATATTGTTGAGGATTTCGCGATTACGTTTCACTTTGCTGTAATCTCTGCACTTTGTTCCGCACCGATCATATCTTCACCGCACCTCGTTTGTTTATTTGACTGGTACACAGCATGTGAAATTAGCATTTGCTTAGGCCAGTTTGCAGCCTGCTGGTGTTTTACTGGTGTCTCACTCAAGAATTATAAATATATTTTGCGTTTTCTTGATTACTAGTTTCTCGTCATTCAATCATTTTCTACATTTTGAAGAGGGGTTTTATCATTTTTTAATATTCATTTTTTGTTTATCGAAGAAATGGTAAACCACATCATACATGCCACAGGCTCCCTAGCCCCAACGTAGGTTTGCATAGAGAGAGGCTCTTTGGTAAAAATGGATTAACAAAATAAATGACAAAAATTCTGCAATTTTCTCAATAAATAGGATGGCCTTAACGCAAGGTTAAAAGAAAGGAGTCAGAAACAACTCAGTTTAATGAACGAGATATTTATTTCATATATCTCCTTTGATTAATGAAATAAACACATTTTTGAAAATAAAAGAAAACAGCGTTCTAATTTCATATAGTTTCATTGACCTAAGCAAGGTTTCTGGACCCAAAATAATGTTTGTAGATGTGTGTTCTGTGTGTAGGGGCGAGGGTCTGGCATTGCCATAGGTGTCCCCCTAAAACTAGGGGCTTTAGGGCCATAATTATAATATAATAATACAAGAATTTATCGAGCGCTAAAACTATACAAATATTCTAAAGCGCTGACATGCATCATTGCATCATGGTCTAAACTCTACCTTACTTTAAAACTGAAATATAATCATAGCAAATTAAAATGTACTTTTACCATCATATTAATGAGAATTAAAATTAAACTATATCTACAGGTACTTAAAAATTTCTCGAACTGTTCCTGGGATGATTTAAATTAAAAACGACATTATTTGCATATGTCATTTTAAAAAGTGGGTCGTGAGTCGTGCCTTGAAACATTCCAACATTGGGGAGCCTCGAATTTCGTCTGGCAAAGAGTTCCACACAATTGGTCCAGAGATAGAGAAGGCCCTGTCGCCAAGCGTCCTCCCTCCATACCTCCATAGAATATGTTCCCCTTTATTATACCAAGTAACCGATTTTATTGACACCGGAGAATATTTTTGATGATTGTTAGCAGTACCTAAATTTGTCTACAAAACCGCTTTTTGATAAAGTTGAATAACTTTGTTGTTTTTAGATTTTTGCTGGTGTTTCTACTCAAATCCAATCATCTCAAATGAAAACAATTATTACTGGAAAGAAAAACCTGAATGTCAAGGGTGGTACATCTCAAGCGTCAGCGGAGGGCACAGTCCATTCGTTCTCTGAATCGGAAAGACTTGCTTTCTCCGATTGGATCAATACTGTGCTTCGCGATGACCCCGATTGTGCGAAGTACTTGCCTATCAACCCTGAAACCAATGATTTATTTGAGAAGATGAAAGATGGCATCCTATTCTGGTAAATATTTAGTTAGACAGCATTGTTTGAAGCAATGTTACTTGCATTGAGGAAGTGGTACAGTGAAACCTCGTTAATATCACTATGGTTTTCCAGTCGAAAATCGTGATATTAAGCGGGTTGTGATATTAACCGAGGTGATATTAACAGGGTTACACTGTATACCGTATAAGCTGTTATTGGTCATGACCTCTGCAAGCAAAAATGCCGGAATTTGATTGTTTCATGCTCACAGTTTCTCCAAACCGCGTTGTAAAGTATGTAGGCTGCAGATGTTGACAAATGAATTGGGTGGATTAGATGTTGTAGGATATGTACCATAATTGTGGCAGATTCGACGGCGGGTAGCTAGCCCGTCCGAAGGCTCGAGAGTACAGATTGCAAGAAAGCGATGTTACGAAACACAAGACGTTTATAGCGACTGTTGGAGGGTGCTGATTGGAGATCTGAGTGCTGACGTAAATGCTTGATGAGACCACCACAGTGTAAAGGTCGATCTCACGAAGAAGGGGACCAAGAAGTAGTATTCCCCTGAATCCCCTTAGATCTGTGGTTTTAGCTCATTCAATACAGTTTGAACAGCAGTCTTTTATTGTAAAGCAATTAAGGTGCCGCTCGAAGACAAATTGTTTTGTGCTAGAAAGTGAGCTTATGCATGGCAGTCTAAGATGTTATACAGTGGACATATTCTTCCATTGTCCAGTTCTGTAGTAATGGCCGTGCCATGGAGAACAGTGTTCATTTGTTCTTATTCTCTGCTTGGATTTATTTTAGCAAGATGATCAACTTGTCATCAGACAAGACCATTGATGAACGTGCATTAAACAAGACGAAACTCAATGCCTTTAAAATCACGGAAAACCAGAACCTCGCTGTGAACTCTGCCATTGCAATTGGTTGCAGTGTTGTTAACATCGGACCTGAAGATCTCGCTGCGGGAAAAATGCATCTTGTTCTCGGCCTGTTGTGGCAAATTATCAGAGTAAGTGGGTCCTTTTCATGGATTTAGATTTCTAATCAGAGATAAATTTTAAAGCTATCAAAGGGAATTGTAAAACGTCGGCTAAGGCAGCTGTAGAATTGCAATCATTTAATTATAGAGATTGTTGTCATTGATCCGGCTTCACTGGAAGCAGTAGTCTTGTTGCCTGGTGCCTCTTGTAGTCCTCCAAGCTTGCGTTAGTTTTCCTTGCGACTCTTTGAGCAGATTGATTGTTTCTTCAATTTTGTAGAAAGTTGCAACGTTGCAATGTTTAGTAAACTGTAATGAGTAATATTGTTTTAAGTCATTTTAATATTGTTTCGGATTATTTCAGATCGGTCTATTCGCTAACATCACTTTGTCAAAGAACCCCAACATTGCCGTGCTGTTGCGTGACGGGGAAACTTTAGAAGATTTGTTCAAACTTTCACCAGAAGAGTTGCTTCTCAGATGGTTTAACTACCACCTGGAACGAGCTGGCTCGGACAGGCGGGTCACTAATTTCTCATCGGACATCAAGGTGAGATCAGCCATATTGTTTGCGCTCTTGGATTTTGTGGTCAATACTTTAATTGCTGCCTTTGATTTCTTTTGCATTGTTTACAATTACATAGATGTACAGTAATGATAAGAATATCATCATCACCAATTTATTTTTCCGAGGGTGACCCAATAAGTTAAAAAGCTTTTCTCCCTTGGGACCCTCAGAATACATAGAAAGCGGGCCATAGAACAGCAATTTCTGTAGCAACATCAAACAGAGCTATTATGTATATTATGTAGAGATTTTAGCAACACAAGACTCATTTTCTTTGATTTGTCCCGCTCAATTAGGCAAACACAATGAAGAACACTCCATCAACTTTTCCTTTCACGACAATTACGACGCCTATAAATTCAAACAAGGCAACAAATCACGGAAAGCGTAACAATAAGCGAGTGTGAACATAAAAATCCTTTGGAAATCCGTGATAATAACCGAGATGTGACAATATCCGAGGTGATATTAACCGAGTAGAATAAGAGAAAAGCTTAGGGACTGGCAAGTGGAATTTCACTTTCCGTAACAATAACCGAGACGTGATAATATCCGAGGTGATATTAACCGAGTTATACTGTACTGTATTTCAGATACAGTGTAACCTGTGAATATCACCTTGGTTAATATTACGACTCGCTTAGTATCATTTCACTTTGAGAACCAAGCTCTTTTAGAATTGGCAACGCTAACCCACGTAATAATACAACTTGCTTATTATCACAATTTTTGACTGGAAAACAATGATAATGTTAACGAGGTTTCACTGTATGTTTTACCTCATTTCCTTAGACATATTTTGAATCATATAATTTTATCAATCATGATTTCATCATCATTTTATGAATCATACACTTGTTTGACATTCAATTATTTTTTTGCAGGACTCCGAGTGCTATTCGATTCTTCTGCAACAAATTTCGCCACCCGAGGCTGGGGTTGACTCCCCGGGGATGGTAACATCGGTAAGTTGATCCTGATGTTGGTTTGCCAACTGTCCAGTATTGTCTTGCCTGTGGGGTGATTTGTAAGTGCATGCCATATTCTCGTTTCTCATTGGCAGCAAAGTGATCTTACCAAGCGTGCTACTATGGTCTTGTCCAATGCGCAAAAGATTGACTGCAAGAAATTTGTGACACCCAAGGTAATTATTATGACCATGCTCTTGCGTCGCCGTTCTTAATCGTTAATCAGTTCTTTAATTTTCTTTTTAAATCTAAACGTATCGTGATGGTTGTAATCAATGAAATCGTTCAATAACGTAGGGGCCATGTGCCCAAATCTTCTTTTCCCTTTGTCTGTTTTGCATGGGGGTACTCCAAACTTGTGTGCTGCGTTATCTCTTGTCTCATATCTGTGATCTAAACTCCTGAATAATGACTGCAGATGCTCTCCCACTTCACCTCTTGGCGTGATGAACCCAACGAGACTGCACCCTATCACACTGTGGAACGACCCGAAAGCAGCTGCTGTATTCCTGGGTCTACCGATTGCACAATGACGACGTGATGACGGAGGGCGCGGGCGGCTAATCGATCGACCGATTATGACCATGCTACCCATCTGGTGGAAGCCAGTGAATATCTCGCTGCATGGGGCAGTTAAAATGTAGGATATTGAGTAAATTGGGATATTAAATGAAGGGCCTGCTTACAGGGGCAACTGGTTGATGCCTCGGTGGGCTAATTTTGTAAGTCGAGAGATGGTCAGTTCCTCAGTTGGCACCAATTGTCAAAAGGTATATCACCCTTGTGCCTGTGTAGAAAACTTTCAACTGCCGGAGTAGCCCGCCTGATGGCTTACACATGGCAACTTTTCAGCTCACCCAGGTGGGATCTCACTTCACCGGGCTGGCCTGATGATCATATAAACGAACCACACAGAAACAATAGCAGGGAACACTCTCTCAGAGGTGTCAGCCCGGCTGGCCCGCCTCAAATATACAGGCCCTAAGTGAGGTGAAGTAACAGAACCAGTATGGCAAATTGCAACCAACCAGCGCATCTACTAAGTAGCAGTTGGACATTAACCGATGAGATAATAAAGAACTGTCTTTCACTGTCTCGCTGATGTCTTTGATTTTTAAATTGTTTCGTCTTATTTCTACTTTGTTTGCTCCCATGGTATGTCCCAAAATGCACATTTGTTTGCAATTCTTTTGTAGGATATTGTGATGGGCAACTCAAAGTTGAATCTTGCCTTTGTTGCCAATTTATTCAATAATTATCCCGCCCTGGACCCCCCAGAGGATTCTGAATATGAAGCGTACGAAGAGACGAGAGAAGAAAAGAGTGAGTGTGATATTGGTGTATGCGAATCTAGCAATGGGGCCACCTGCTTTTGACAAACCATGGAGCTCGTCAGTCTGTGGCAGTGACATTATGTGACCTCCACTCTAAACTTGCCAATTCATTAACAACTTTATTTTTTAAAATAATGAAATGTTTTTTGCTCTTTGTTGATTGTATTGTGTTTGTTAACAAGTTGCAACTTCCAGAAATCGGTAACTTTCTTTCACGCTTAGATTTTACAGCTCAAAAATAACGAAAATACTAATACTTTGCTGAATTTTTAAGAGTATAACCATTTTCGCAAGTATTGGAAGGAAGAATTTCAAACAAGGCTTTAACGACAAACACATCAGTTGATTCGTAGTGCGATGCAATTTTTATATGTGATGTAGTTACGTACACGACTTCATGACTGAGTGCTAAGGAACGCTGGCTTTCGTTTTGTAGATGCAGAGTTTGAATCCCAGCAGGATCTGCGGCTGGTTTCTTATTGCCTCCCTGGTGGCAAGGGGCTTAATATGCCCAGCTGCACAGTTGTCATGAGTGCAGAAGTTGTTTGGAGCGTTTAGAATAGTTCCAGATGATGGTGATGGACTTGTAAGAATTCCTTATCATACCTCTACCGTTCATTCAAAAATTGTCTCGAAAGAATAAAAAGAATGCTGTGTTTAGCCAGTCGATACTTCACCCACCTGTTGATGCATTTATCGATATGTTGTCAGTTTTACAGAACATTATGTGATTATTTGTTTTAGCGTATCGCAATTGGATGAACAGTCTTGGTGTCAATCCCTATGTGAACTACCTCTATAACGATCTCTCCAACGGCTTGGTGATCTTCCAAGTAAGTCTACCCTTGTGTAAACATTGCCTTATGTGTTTGTCCCTATTAGATATTTTAAGTTTAATCCTTACTGCATGGTCTGATGCGTCTGATTTGCTTTCTTTAGCTCATTGACGCTTGTCAGCCTGGTACTGTCGATTGGAAGAGGGTCAATAGACCTCCCTTCAAGCAAATGGGCGGGAAAATGAAAAAGATTGAAAACTGCAACTATGCCGTTGAGCTTGGTTCGAAGTTAGGCTTCTCTTTGGTTGGAATTGGTGGAGAAGATATTCACAATGGAAACAAGACATTGACGCTAGGTGAGTGACTGATTATGCTGCTCAGTTAGCCTAATTGTCAAATTAAATCAAGATTTTCCAGGCATTTTAAGGAAGCAGGCTGTTGTGTTTTGTGTAAGAAAGAGCTGCACTATGAATAGGAAACGTCTGAAGTCAATGGGGAAAACCGTGCAAAACTGTGTAAAAAGGCATTTTGCATATTTTTCTCTCTTTTTTTCAATTTGCGTGCTTTTGAACACGGTGCTTATAATTTCACATGCTTTTTGGCATGTGCTTTCAATATGACAGGATTTGGGATTCACCGTACTTGCTGCCCTGATCCAAGTAGCAGAAGGGTCAACTGTCTGTGTGCCGATAGAAATACTGCAGAAGGATATCGCATATATTTGACATCAATTATATTTGACAAACTAGCTGCTGCAAATATATCTGATCTGTGAGCTACTGCCAGGGACGGATTAGAAGAAAGTGGGCCGATAGGCCAAATTGCTCGAAGGGCCTATTGCTGCCGAAGGTGCTTCAAAAGGGGGGCTCCGGGGGGGGCTCTCCTGGAAATTTTTAGATTTATGCTTG
>OFHS01006416.1:0-10142 GCA_900245855.1 Calvadosia cruxmelitensis | reverse complement strand
TTTGATTTTGGAAAGCGCTGACACCTTTGCCTGGACGGTCTGACAAATACTGTCAACAAAGCTTTTGAAAGGCAATTGATGGTCGATTTTAACGCCAAGGAGTTTGATTTCTGCATCAACGGGAAGGACACTTCCGTTGAGAACGAAGAGTGGCTTTTAGACACAAGTGGCTGCCAATGCAGGTTTGACTGTACAACAAATGCACTAATGCAGCCGATATTTTACTGAACTCTACATATTTCGGACTTGCCCAAAACCTTTGTGAAAGTTTCTACATCTCCAAAGCCTCTTGTTTTCTTGATTGTTACAATTGCATAATTTTTACTGAGAACAGTGCGTCACTGTGGTTCACCATTTTTATAATTTATTTGCTATTAGCATTGTTGCTGCAAAAACAGAACATTATATTGCTTAAGATTATTGTGATTGGCTTAGATTTATTACATAGTTGTGACTTATAACCAGTATTTATGTAAATAGATTTTGGTTGTGTATTGTTTCCTGATTGTCATAATGTGAGTTGGAATTTGTCCGTCGAGTGAAGCGGGCAGGTGTGTGGCTTTGTCGTGCCCGAATTTTATTCTTGATTATATGATTGTGTTAGATTATACCTAACGTTATTATTGCATCAACTACTAACTATTCGTGCATCGCTGGCAATACAATTGGCAACAGTTCTGCTTCTTTCTTTTATTTATTAGCACATGGTAAGTAATAATGTTGTGTTCGAACTTTTTGAATATGTTGAGTATAGCTTGACTCCACGTTGACAAAACAAGTCACAACAAACAACTAACATTCTCCCGTCTATGATGTATCCTGCATTACAATTGCCAATCAAGTGTTAGTATAAATTGATTTGTATTGGTAGTAATAACGTGTGTTCTACCGTGTGTTCAACGGCTTTGACCCATGGGGATGGCGTCTCTTGATGTTTGGTTCAGGCCACAAGAAATCCCAATTTCGATTGAAAGGATTTATTGGTCTTTTGTCCGTGTCCGTAGACTCCAAAAGGGAGCACAGCTATTAAGTTGATAAGCAACTGTGGCTCTCTTTGAATTGCTGAGATATTCTTTATTAGCGTCATCTTATAGATTAATTTAACAGTCCTCTATAAAATAAATAAGTTTCGTTTGGTGACGTTAACACTAAGCATTAATCAGAGAGCAACCACAGGGAGAACTGCAGGTCATTTGTTCTTGGTTCTTCGCATCTTGAAGGGCCTACCAGTTCGACTATTGTGCAATCAATAATTTGTCAAGTTCAGGAGGTCTGACGTCACTCGAAGGAGGCATCGGTAAGTGGTTGAATGCCAATAAAGAGAGGTTGAGGTGGCGGTCATCTAGGACATCTTGTAGGACCATTATCAGACCAGATAAGTCATTCATGGAGGCCTTTGTGGAATCAGACATCGAAGCTCTGCACTTTGAAAGGTTTCAAAGGAAAATTACAAGAGTCCATCATCCAACTTGCTATCTTGCCTGGAAGCTGATCAACCATGATAACGCATTCACATGGATTTTGACAGACCTTTCTTGAGGAAGATGTGATTGGTAGTTATTGATGCGAAGAGAAAATGGTCCACCGTGATACAGCTCCACGGTTACCCTACCGCCGAAAGCACTACAGATGCCCTCAACCAGTTGTTTTCATATGGAGTCTCCAAATGTCCATCGTGTCAATGCTTCTCAGCGGGAATGCAGTCCATGCACGCAAAGGCACGGTACGGTGCCTGTGCAATATCCACCGGCACCTGGAACACTTTCTACAAGATAGGTGAAACGAACGCTACGGGGAAGCTAGGCCAGTTCAGCCCGTCCCTCTTGACAAATGACGCTGGCGGTGATATCAAGCGGAAATGTCAACATCACAGTCTTGCTAATCTTGGTGTGAAGACAGATCTGAGCTGCCGTATAGACGAGACTCGACAGCATCAGCTGTGCACTTTCCTAGTTCGAGGACAGTAGCACAAACAGTCTATGCGTATACTTGATAATCTCGATAAGCTCTTCTCTAGGTGCATGCCGCTGGTATTTCTACAGAGTCCAAACATTCGTCGGTCGTTAATTGAAATTGTGTTGCGCAGCACCAAATACAGAAAAAGACTAACAGGAAAGAAAGTAGAGTGTGTCTTCTTGTAGGATTCGTGACGACGTTAAGAATCAGTCTAACAGACCGTCCGTTGTAGCTCTCTGTATAGTGCAATTATGAGAACTAAGAACATTTCGGGAATGCTGTTAGTTCAAAGGATGAGAGTGGACCATGCACGTATACAGAGTCAAATGCTTTTCTGCTTTTCAACCGATTCCTGCGCTATTCAGGTGTATCACCCGCCATGTTCATGTTAATTATGTGTTTCCGATGTATCAAGATGCTAATTGAATTTCAGATGTCTCTACCTTGTTTCTCCCCATTATCTGATGATATTGGTGTGATAGTCTCGTCAATAGAGCTGCCTTCCGTCTCTCATCGAAGCAAAGTCCAATCTTGTATGTAGCTTCAGTTCTTCACTGGTTTTAGCCCTACTTCCGATTTAGCGCAGATTTTGAACATCTATTCTGTTTTTTTTTCTGGCCTGAATTTCATCTTTCCAAACTGCACTTCCCTGCTGTTTGTGCGTTAACGTTATCAATGATAGCTGTTAGCAGAGTTGTTAATCTGAAACGCGTATGGTTACCGTGATCTCTTCGTAAGACAGCTCCTCTGTGTTGCTGGAGTAATCAAGTTCGGGGGCTTATAAAGTGAGTCGTGCAGCCTGATGAAGCAGTAGAGCGGCTTGTGGTCGGTTTTGAAATAGAATATGTATACTCTTACGATGTCACAGCTGGTGATGCACACCGTATTTGATGACCAATAAGAGCGTGGGCAGGTAGTTGCGCCCTTCTTACACTCGCATGGGGGCCTCCTTGATTGTTTAGTGGTCACTTGAATAAGCATATGTATTCGAGGGATCAAACAAAGCAAAATCACATCAGATGATCTGGGGTACCTTTGCAATTCATTGTCTCGATTGGCTCTGTGGAGATTAATTGCCAACATGGAATGTCATCTTCCAGCTTCCAATGTTTTATTTACATGCAATCAACTCATCAAAACCAACTTTTGCTTTCCAAATGGTTTGCGAAGGTCCACTACTTTGAAAAGACTTATGGTGCTGTAATACGGGCCTATTTCAGCTGAAGAAAAGGTCATTTGTTCCTTTGGCGAAGCTTACGGCTCACATATGTTTTTGGAAGCAGTCGCAATAAAAATTCTTCGTTTTGTGACAATTGGACATTTTATTCCACTCGAACATTCCACCATGTACTCAAATACTAAATGCAATAAATTTCCACAAAATAAAACAGGCACGTGCAATGAATGCCAACACAGTTTTCTTTTCTTCTAATTCATCATATAGATTGTTCAGATTCTCAACTAGGAAAATGAAGACCTTCTTCACATCGCCCAAAAGCAAAAAGTTGCTTTTAAAATCCCTGTCATCTCTTGACTTAATAAATATCACGGAAAAGGTTTTATTCCTATGATACGCTGTTTTTATTCAACGTTAAGTAATTCTACATAGCTATATAGTAATTAGTTTACGATTTTAGCCTTTTATATCTGCCTGTTATATATTCATATGTTGAACTTGCCATTGGTTCTGCAGTTGAATGCGAGGTATTTTGAAATAAAGTTTTCATCATCATCATCACTGATGCTCCTAGAGCCATACAATTTCTATAAAACAAATCATACGAATAAAATTATCAACATACTACGATGCACATATTATGCCATGATAGTTGATTAATAAACTGATGATGCGTTTTTAATTTCGTTTTGATGATAATTTTCAGATGACAAGTCTTCGGATGATTCAAACGATGCCATTTTCATTGTTCTAGCTGTTGTGGCTGGAATCAGCATACTCCTACTGGCTCTCTTCTTGATCTGGTATTTTCATCTACGAAAGCGCTCGAAAGGTAATGTTTTCATGGCACAGTACACGTTGATCCTACAGAAATCTGACTTAAGCTGAAACCATCATATTCAAATAGTTATGAAATCCAATGTCAATAAAGTTAGCTCCTTTTAATTAGACTACCAGCTATTTAATTAGACTAGGCGCTTTATCGGACAAAATATTTCAAGATGGAATCATTTGATCACATAGGTCCAGGTCATCAGATCATATTATGACAGTCTCTCCCGACGTGACCTGATTAAGTCGACTGTAATACACTATCATAGATTACAGTACATGGGAATACATTATGAATAAATATATATTTAGTGACACACTCACATGAGAGAAGTCAAACATGCCTGTGTATCCTACAATGCATTGCAACTGAACTTGATCGATGACTATAGATACAGTATAAATGGACCAATCCGAGGTCGACCTATATGCTCCGTGCGATACACCAGAGCATATACTTTGGGGTTTTCAGAGCATTTATCAGTTCTCTATAGTTCAAAGCCTTGCACCTATATCTGTAGACTTAGCTTGTATCCAGACAGACATTAAGATTTGAACTTGTCCAATTATGAAGATATTGAAAACATGATATAATTTGCTTCCTTTACAGAAGACGGGGAAACATCAAACCGGTGAGTTTGCTATCTGGCAAGCTTAATTCATTATTAGAAAATTAAGCAATAGAAGCTTGTTTCAAAATTATCTTCAAGTCGTCTGGAGAGGCAGGTATTAAATTCTAGATTTTTAAGCGACTCTACATCGCAGAGATACAATAAGCGATATAATTATATAATTATACAACGAAAACTGAATTACCTTTCTTTTATGATGGCTGTCATAGTTAATAATTATTTGTCATAGGCCTAGGTCAAACGGGAGGATCTCAGGAAAATCGAATTTAATTCAATTAAATCCGCTTCAATAGCGAGCTCGATCACGCGTCCTGCATTATTGGCATCAAAAGTGATTTCTTGACAATTATAATAATGTTATAGTTTATGATGATTAACGCAAATTTTCTCTAAATAAAATGTTGTGTTCGAGATTCTTCGATCTGCACCAAACATCTTTATCTCAGGGCATGCTTCTTTTGTCCTCAACATAGTTACCTTGGTTACAAAATTGCAAGAAGCACTTTTAAACTGTTAGTTATTGTTCTATTGCCTGATTGCTAAAAATATACAGAGAGAGGGACAACCCTGCCGCATTCAATTCGCTTGTAGTTCGCATTTGACGCGAAGGCACATTCAGGTTGATAATACGCCTTGCTCTGGCGAACTTGGAAATTGAAAGCGGATAAAATAGGGTTGTCGAATATATTTCGCCCCAAACAGAACATTATCCGTGATCTCAAGGCAAATATATTTGAGAATTGTATTCGATTCGCCTGAAATCGTCTCGGCTTCATTCATCCCTCTGTGCAGTCGACACTATATTCGTTGTACTGTACGATATCAGCACGGAGAAAGTGCTATCAGAGGATTGGAATACCTTAATTAAAACTCTTCATTTACTACATTTAAATATTTGCATTGATTTGTTCAGTGACTCTGCTGCATCTCCCGCAAAAGACTCAGAGATGTCACCTCCAAATAACAGCAAAAATTCAATAGAAATGAAAGAGAGAAACGGAAATGAACTGGATCGTAAAAAGGTCTCATTGAAATTTGAAAACAAAACCGTGGAAGTTCCAGCCAGGACACCCAACGAAGCTGACCTCTATGCCACGATTCACGATTATGAAAATATAGGCCTAAGTTCTAGGAAGGAAGCCGTTGGATCTCAGGATAATGAAGGATACATGAATACAAATGTGAGTCCAAAACGATTTTATATTGTAATTTTATCTTACCAACAATTAGTTACATGTTACAATTAATCAATCAATCATAATCAGTTTATTATCAAAGGTCAGTGCTAGATGTTGATATATGGCTGGGTGGTATCGTAAAGACAAAGACAGCTAGGAAGCAATAACGAAACAGTTATAACACGTAAAGAAACTAGTTCTATTTGACCGGATTGTAATAAAAAATATACACCAATACAATGTTTGAAAGTAAATAACAAATTAAGACGGTGCATTGCTAAGTGCAAATAGTAGTAATACAAAAGAGGATTTTAATGTAGTGGGCTAAATTGTAGTAGGTGTAAGAGGATTGCAGTAGGTGAAATTGAGGCTAAATGTACTGTACTCTTAAAGCTTTCCAGAAGACACCACGAGTCGTTGGTGATGAGCTCACGTGATGTAAACGAAGTGCAGTACCAATGGACGAAGCGCAGTCCTTGTGCATATCGGGATACACTTCTTTTTAACCCTTGTCCTGCTACTGACGTGTATACACGTTTCCAAAACAAGTCAACAGTAGCAGCATATAACCAATCAGATAGTTAGCCCCTGGCGATCAAGCAATCAGAAATCGATAAAGCAACTTCCAGTCTTCATTTAACTAGCTTTATGAGCAGGACAAAGGTTGAGCAAGTGGTTTTGACCGGGGGTTTTGAGCTGAAATCTACAACTTTGACAGCCAAGAACAATCCCTGAAATTGACCATCATTGGAAAGAGTATGGCATGATTGCGTTTAAAACAAGGCAATTTTCTGACGTCTTCACCTTTGGCAGAGGTCAATTCATTTATATACTAAGATTCAAAGGGACTGCGCATGGCGGATTGCAGTTCGATATAATTATAAGTGATTTGGCCTCTGCCACTTGCAATGACATCAGAAAATTGCTTTGTTTGAAACTCATTCCTTAGTACCTTTGTTTATCATGGTCAATTTCAATCATTGTTCTCTGCTGTCAGAGTTATCGCTTTCGGCTCAAAATCACCTTCCGTTTTATAGCACTACATGTACAAGAATGGTTTCACTGAATTTGCTGGCTTCCTCCTTCATTGCTTATGTTATTCTCGTGAATTATTGACTTCAAACGATGACACACGACTGGTGCTTGACAGTATATAGTTGGACATTATTTCACTATACTTCATCAGAATGTTGCTGGTCATCACCGTTTCTTCCATCCGCTCTTTTGAGACACGTCACGTTGATGGGTTCAAATGATGTTGATTTCACAGAATCATTAAATTAGAGTTATTTGGCACTCGTTTTAATTAACATTTGCTCATGAGATATCAACTGTCAAAACATTTGTCGTTCTAATGACTTGATGGCCAGGTGCAACTCGTCATAAAGCTCGTTAGGAAGTGCATCGTTTCCCACTCATTAAATAGTTTATTGCTGTCTTTTCTTAGTCATGGTAGTGTGTTTATTGCAACTAACCATAGCCTCATGCAGAACTGTATGTTCTTCTGACCGGATTGGATAGAAACGGAGAAAAGTAGTCTTTACATAGAAAGGAGTAGGTGCATTCTGTAAATGTCACTTTAACAAGCTAGAAGAAAGAAGTATGTTGATAGTGATGAAACGCAGTCCTATATTTCAGGTCGGAATAAGATCGTTTCCAGCCGCGTGATTTAGAAGTGAACCCGATACTTTTAAGAGACGACCTTGTCTTCAACGTTCACTTCAAATAAACATGAATTACCAGCGCCAGTCGAGCACATTTTGTTAACATCCAGCTCTTCATCGTTCCCTTAGGTGGTTTAGACAGATCGCATACAGTAAGACTTGCATTGTTTGAGTCTCAATAGAACATATGAGTTGCGCTATTAGGAACTTTATCGCTTGGATTTGGGAATGCAAATACCATTTTAGCTACTAAAAACAGACAACGTATAGTCTAAACACGTTAACTGTTTGTGCAGTAATGAGCCTCATTTTTACGTGACTTGCAATTGTGTCACACGTTCCTCGTTCCCACAGCAACCTCTCTCTTTCTCTTTTTGTTTGTTCAGGAACTGAAGAGAATGTCAGCAAAACCTACGCCAGTTGCAGAACATATCAAAATGAACAATGAAGAAGATACTTATGACCACTTAAATAGACGATGACTTTTATCCAGAGCAGTCCACTTTTCTAAATGTTTGGCATTTTCACTTTTCAATTGACTACAATGTCAGAGTTACGTTATAAGTTAGACTTCCTGGATTAAAAGGCTTCCTCATCGCTGTATGTAATTTACCATATACTTGATTGCAAGATAGATTTAATTGTATTATTTTGTCTTTTCCAGAGTTGATTCTTACGTAATTGATCTCTGTGAATAGGAATATAAAACAGATTACTTGCACTCGACCACCGAACGACTTAACACTCAAGCAATCCCTTACCTTAACGCCTTTTCATGCTCATCATGGTAAGTTTGATATAAAAGAAACATACTTTTGCATGACGACTACATGTCTTGAATGTTAAATCACCGCCTGTCTCGAGTGACCAAATTTCTTGGGTGATCACCTGTACTGAGTTATGTGGTCTCTTGAACGACTAAAAATACATTGATGGGTTATATTCCAAGAAGGAAATAAAATTTATTTTAAAGAAGAATAGCTATGATAATTCACTTAACATATTGGCAGCCTGCTTGCTTCAGCATATACATTATATGAGATATTATTTATCTGATAAAGACTGATATCGCAACCATCAGATTGAAAATGGGCGTCAGACACCGGTGCTATACCCATTTCTATCGGCACAGAAAATGGGTTATGTACTTAATAAACAGTTTATTGAAATGTGTAAATATCTAGAATGCAATTTATGTCATATTTATGCGCATTACATTGAATTTTGTAAGTTCAAGATATTTCTATAACTAGGATGGGTTTTAATAATAGGTTTAACTTCAATAAATAATAGTTATTAACGTTCAAGGTATTTAAGTTAAGTAAAATAAGTTTTTAGCATTTAATTTTTGGATATTGTACAAACGAATCTCGGTAAGTATTATAATGGACACAATTGATTTAATAAAGTACGTTTTTAAGTTGTATGCAATGTATTAAGTTTGGGGATAGACAAAAGCTAAATTTGGATGTAACTGTCAGTTCTCTAAATGAGTTGGCATCGCGAACTCGACAGAGACATTATGGGATATGATGACTAGCCAGATACAGTTTGTTATACGCAGATGAAGTAAACATGGTACGAGTGATCTTTGTTTTCCACTGGTTTTAAACAGCAAATGAGCAAATATGTATAAAAATTAGTTAACTACTTGATTATAATTCGATAACGATTAATTGATAGCATTATTAGCAAATTAGAATGTCCATGCCGTGTGTTCAAATGTTGACTTTGGTTTTCTCTTGCTGTGTCCACTCTTTGATATTCCCAACTGAGGCTTCGAGTAAAGTCGCGCGTCAGAAGACGTAATCTTGTTAATTAGCGCATGCGCAGATTAATACGTTGAGATTGTCATTTACATTGGCAAATTTTGGATTGTGTTCAATACCATGGCGTAAATCATGTGCTGTCTGTGAGGTATTTTTCGCATCATTGCATTGTTGTTTTATCAAGGTATCGTTTGCCGTTTATCTCCTCCTAAACCTCCTAACTCAATATTGCAACTCGCTATCTGCTTCTTTTTTGATTGGCAGATCATCGTTCCATATATATGTGTGGGGACCAAAGCAGAGGACTGTATTAAATGGATATAAATTATACTTGGTCCAAACATGAAATGTCGTATAGCTTTAATCTGGTATAGAGCCGAATCAATGAAGAGTCAAAGGAATGACACTTGTCTTCAACCTAACAAAACTTCTTCTTTAAACAATAACTAAGATTGAGTCGCAACTCAATACAACGTAACACTCACCACGGTGACAGTGTTCTTTAACGAAGCACGGCTCCGGGCAAGTCAATGGCTGTTGGGGTCCCGAGCAGAATGTACAATAAATCTATGTTAACTTTCCCTTTTATACAAACTAAACAATAAGGTGGCTAAATATGGAATAATTATGCAAATGACTATATCGTAGAAACTGTAAAACAAAACTTGAAGGGTTCTTCATCGGAAGGAGGTTACATGGAAGAGAGGTTACATATCGGCGCTAACATTAGTCCCCCCGTAAAAGGACTAGGTAGTCTTTTACTACAGTAGCTTCTAGCAAACATAGTTTAGCGACGGGTCTAATAAATTTCGAAGAACTTGTTTTTAATTCTACTGTCCTAACAAGTCCATCAGGTCCAGGATAGACATCAGTGATCAGAGCCAACGGCCAATGACCGCGTGGCACATTGTCCTCCACGAGTAACACCAAGTCAC
>OFHS01006414.1:0-10144 GCA_900245855.1 Calvadosia cruxmelitensis | reverse complement strand
GTGTCATTTTGTAATGAGCTCCGTGAAAAAAAGCCCCGTAAAGGGGCTTATCGGATTTTCCTCAATAAAGTTGATTGATTGATATAGTATGCTTAATTGAAGGGCCGTTAATAATGAGACAGACTTGTCAAGTGACCCTCTGAAAATAGAGATGATGATGGTGATTTTGGGAAGACTAGCATTGCCTATTTTGATAGCTCATAGAACATACACGGACTGAATCAAAGATAGAAAATCATAATATGTATTGAAGCACATTAGCAGCAGCTGACATGTCTTGTTTAATGGTTTATGTGGTTTCCTTATGACAAAGGTTCCTGCTTTCTACCTTGTAGGGAAGATGCCAACGTGACAAGTGCAAATATCTGCATCCCCCGGACCACATTAAGAGTCACCTAGAGACTCTCGGCAGATCGTTCCAGCACAACCGCAGCAGAACACTGAGCCAGCAAGCAATGTTGTCAGAGATGCTTGGGGAAATGACAATTCATCCGGTATCAACTGAGCAGGTAACGTTTTTGCATCGACAGCATAAATTATCCACTTTGAGAAGGATGTCTATCAAATTAATTGGACTAGCCCAATATTGCTAGATCTTGAACATACACCAGTCTGGTCGGACAAAGATTCCAATGTCATTCCATTTAAACTTTTGTGTGTGTGTTTTGCAGTATCCTGGCTATCAATCTCATCTGGCAGATCAGACGTACCTACCAACAAGCATGGAGCCTATTCCTGTAAATCCAAGATCGCTTGCGTACCCCAGACGGACTGACAAATCGGACAAACTCAAGGTAAGTCCTCTGCTTTCATGTGTTGATCATTATGTTGCTTAAACGTGTGATGGAAAGTTGTACCGTACAGTTTGCTGACTTTGATCCATCGCTTTTGTTGATCTTAGGTGTGTGACGATTTCTTGAACGGGTGCTGTGCCCTGTCAGAAGACAACTGCTCCTATGCACATTCGCCAGAACACATTGCTATAGATGCAGACGGGTTCGTCACTGTTTGCATGGACTACGTGAAAGGCCATTGCCAAAGGAACTCTTGTCGATATTTCCATCCACCCAAGTCGATGGTCACGAAAGTCAGAGCAGCTCAGTATCGCCCAATGCATTATGGGAAAATCATGCAACAGAACGCAGTTCCGTATCCTCAAGGGCCGCCATCTTATGTAAGACATGTGACCTTTTTAATTAACTCATTCCTCATGATCTGATGTGTTTGTCCACTTTGATACAGATGTGTCACTGACCTTTCCCTTTACAATCCACAGATGTTCATGCCGCCATATTATCAGCAGCAAGTTCTCAACGCTCCCCTCTACTCGTACCAGTCGTATGTTCCTCACGGCATGCCGCAGCAGGCATTCATGATGCCAACATTTCCATATGGTGTGCCATCACCACCACCATACGCAGCCATGCTGAGTGAGTGAATGCTAGTTGCATTTTAACACCTGATATTGTTTGATATGATTGAATGCTGTGCTTTTGGACAATAATTATATTTCTTTTAATCTTTGACTTGTCTGCTTCAGGTGAAAGCCCAGTGGCATTCAGTCCTCCTTCTGAAATGCAAGCGGGCAGCATTGTACCAACAACCTCGCCTGTACCTACGGCACATGTTGATGTCCCACTGGCAAGCAATGGCACTGCTGAGCCTCTCCCTGTACAGTAGCTACCAGATTGCACTGGATGCAACTCTGCCATGTTGGTGCCCCTGTGGTACCCAACCCCTCGTATTCATTGGATGTCGATGCGAGCTCATTGACAGACGGGAAACTCCAACAATTGAAGGCAAACAATAGGAGCAGAAGTCCAATGCAGGAATAGCTCTTCCGACAGTAATTTATTCAATTGTCCTGAAATTAATAGTAACATTAAAGTCTATCTTTTGCAAGGAATCACAAAGACCTCTGTCAGTTCAAGGCATACTGTGAGTGCTTTAGAAAGCGTATGTCACTGACTGGCGTCAATCAAAAATGAACGTTATGTGATTGAGTATAGTCGAGCATTTCATGACTAGCCATTCTTGACTGATCAAAGGCCACGCCCCTCTTTGTCTGTACTGTGCTGACAATGTCACTCATGTGACGCAGGCAAGGGCAAATACATTGTAAATAGGAGACTCGATTGATTGTACATATGCAGTAGAATAAAAGATTAATCTGATCTGGTAACATTTGATTCTTTCTTTGAAACATGCATCCTGCTATAACATTGCAGTTCATTTAGGAAGAGGGATCTAGTTCTTGATATGTTGGGTTTTTTAGGAATGTTTTAAGTAGCTAGTTAGTTTTATTGACAGTAAATCAGCTGTGAATTGTCACAAGTTCCCGAAATAGCTACAATTGGTAATTGTTCAAAGTACTTTTGTTCAAATTTAGTTATTTTTTGGTTTCTGACTCGACTTGATCCTGACGAATTTTCAGCACGCAAAAGCATTGAAGTGTGAACTTCAACTTTCACAACGGACAAAGGCGATTGTTAGTTTGTTACTAGTTATTTTTCTGGCAAGTAGCTGGTAACTTATGTTTTTGCTCTTTGTTGCGAGAAGCGACTTTCATAATTATGACCGCCAGAACTGGAGGTCAGTTGACAGGCAGCTTCACAGAATCACAGATTCACAGCTATACATTGTGAATCGCTGATAATTATAAATCCAGCCGGAATGGCATCACCCTCATCTTTCCTGTTAGTAATCAATAATATTACATTGACAGCTCGCTCATAGTCGATTGCTTTCATATCTTCAAAGGGATTTGCCGTAAGCCGCAATGAGTCAGTTGCGGCCATGGTTGCGGCGCGGCACGGGGCGCCCTGTGTCAGTGTGACATGTCACGTGACCAATCCCTGCGATGCGGCGATCTTTATTTTCTTGGTGCTCGTCCTTCGTTGGAGATGGGATCGTGACTTCGTTGATAGTTTGAATTGAATGCCGAACTTGTTTTATGGTCGCGTGAATGTCACTTGAAGACCAGGACTTCCATTTCTGGAAGGTGTAAGCAATGAAACCAAGAAGTGACAATATCCCAATGTGAAACGCTGTGCGAGTTGCTCTCCTATCGCGGCTGTTGCTCTGTCTTCTTGCTGCGCCTGAGCTTTGGTCTGCGCCTGGGATGTGAATACCTTGAAAGACCACTGTATTTGTTACTGTTGCTTCACTTAACTTGTACTGCTGCTGTGGCAAGTTAAATCTTGTTGCCAAGATGAGTAACGATGGTCCGGATGGCGGTCCGGCTGAAAGAGGCAAAGGAAGAGGAAGGGTGCAAGTCTCTCTACTGGATGACACCGTCGTGGCTTTTGAGGTCGAGGTGAGTGCAATTCCACAACAATCGCATCTCTCAAGTGAATGGAGTGTTTGCCGAATAGCGACCGTAGCAGAATAAGCCGCCTTGTCTATGTCTGTACGAAGGGTAACGCGCCCTGCCGGTCAGCAAAGGCTGTGCGACTGATTGCCGTTGTATTGCTTCAACCGAGTCTACATTGTGCGATGCAACTGAACTGGGCGAGAGATGCCAGTCATGTAGCAATCCCTAGGATGCCTACAAAACGCTTGCTGTATGCCACTCGTTCTGCACAATGCAAGGGATGTGATGTTGTAACATGATGAATGAAGCTAATCTTGTAAGTGAGACGAGCGAAGAGAAAGCGGCTTTGTTGCTTGAGCTCATCGTTCAACCCATCGCCTTTGGCGCATTTTGATTGCATTGCATGAGATATGGTCGCTGATAAACCCCAACCCTAACCACACTTGCATTATTCAATGATTGACGGCAATCGTTATGTCAACTTTGATTTCACTTCGCACAAGTAAACACGTGACGGGTAATGTTTTCGCCTTAGAATCACGCCGCGTCCTCTTGCACCAAAAGCGAGTCGCATTTTTCGCCAATCGGTAGACGAATGCTGTCGTTCTGTGGCTTGACATGCTGGTTAACCTAGTGACGATTGCAATTTAGTAGCAACTGCCTTCATTTTCCGGCATGGTGATGAATGATAAGTGCTTGATCTTATCATGTTGTTGTGATGTTGTCGACGGCAGTGCCAGGCGATAATTCAATTGCAATTCTTAAAATAGACGCATCCGCAATAGAATTAAAAAAGTTCCTTCTGCCAGTCAGTTATTTTCCTGTTCAGTGGTGTCATATTGTTCAAGCAGCGTTCAAAGCGATAGGGATTTATGATGGGCTGGCACAAGCTGAATATAAACACTTGAAGCAGCAGCAGCACCGGCCGAGGGCGCCCATCGATAGACCTGCCACTCACAATCACCTGCGACTCATCACACACGATCGCCATCTACTAACTTACAAATGCATTAAAAAGACCTTTGCTAAGCTGGAAATGTCCATCCGGCAATGTGATAATGTTCTGCTGTATGGATTTACAGTGAGTGTTTGGGCTGGCTGATGTTTCAGCTTGTGGAGCAATGCCACCGTCATCATCAAGCAGGGGCATGATTTATCGGCTGCCTAATAAATGACTGTGGTGTAGTAGAATTGCCTTAAAGACCACAGTGCGGGCAATATAGGGGTGCATAAACACAATTTGGATACATTGCCATTTATCAGAGAAACGTCAAATTGCAACTTAGCACAGATGAGTAATATCAGCTGATGCCACAATTACTGTTGATTCACAAACGTAACTGAACCAATGACATTCTTATTTTCGGTATTCATCTTCCACGCTGTTGCTTCTGCTTCAGATACCCAATTATCCATGCTATTGCAGTCAGCCACTGCCGATTGGCAATATTTCATTGAATTCAATGCTTTGTTTTGAGAAAGAAAGAAAGTTGTGATGAGACGACCAGTTGTGGTTACCATCATTCTGTAAACATCTCTGTTTAAATTAGCAGCTCGTGTGCTCTAGTTTCAAAATCAGAATTCCAAGAAATTGTCCATATCCTATCCTATCTCATTGCTGTACTAAATACGACAATAAGATGCAGAAACTTGTTGCCGGGTTCTGCTATGATTGAAGTTGATTTTCTTCGTTTTCAAAGGCAAAGCGACCTGATTTCTCTCTCAATCTGTAGTAAATTCTGCTGCAGAAAGCTGTGATTTGCTGCACTTCATATAATGCAACAAATACGAATGCCAGGTCCGCAGTTCTTCATTATTACAAGCATGCTTTACTTTCTGTGCAAGGATATCAGATGGTTAAGACCGTGCATTGATTTGTGAATAGTAGAGTCGTCATGCATTGGCTTTGTGTTTCCTTTGACAAGTCGTGTAAGCTAGACCTGCTGAACTCTATGTTCCTGTGTATGACAGTCAAACGCTGATTGCATTTGCTTTTTCGCATCTACACGGTAACAACTCATAAGAAGGGGCATATAGCACAAAATTGCTCCTCGGAAAACGGCGATGGGGAGAGTTCACAGGGGCCAGCTCTCTCCCCGCAGTAGATTCATTTCTGCCCTCCCTACTACAACCGTGGTCGTCAACAATCGCTCGGTCGTCGCCCTTGTGGATTCGGGGTGTTCCCGTTCTTTGGTGTTCCCCACTTTGTTGGAAGGGAGTCCCGGACAGGATCGCCGTCGTTCGCCTATCGTGTTGATGAATGGTTCTGTCGCATGGTGTTCTGGGACCGCTGACCTGCCCGTTTTGGTCGATTCTCGTCGTGTCAATGCTTCGCTGCTGATCTGTCGCTCGTTGGTCAACGATTTCAAGTTTATTGTTGGAATGGATATTATCCGTCTACTGGGGGGCATGCACATTGATGCTGCTGGAGCCCCGTCGTTTGGAATGTCCATGGCTTGTGCCACTGTTCCCGCCCCCGTTGTGTCGGCCCCGGTTTCACCCGTTGCAATTGCTGACAAGGACTTTTCACATCTTTCACTCACATCTTTCCTTGCAATTTTGTCAAGTAATCCAACATCATTTTGACAATCAAACAACAGCAAAATAGAAAGCAATGTTTTGAAAAATGAATAAAGATCATTATAAGATAGGTCGTACGTGAATGTCCAAAGCAAAGCCCCTTGCTAGAGCAGATAAGGCACAGGCCCTGGTCGCTGTTCATAAAATATAGATTAACCCTTGTCCTGCTCATAAAACTAGTTAAATGAAGACTTGAAGTCGCTTTATCGATTGCTCATTGGCTGACTGCTAGGGCCTAACTTTCTGATTGGTTCTATGTTACTACTTTTGAATTGTTTCGAAAACGTGTATACACGTCAATAGCAGGACAAGGGTTAATTTGTGATAGTTTTTGCTGTTGAAGAGAATTTGAACAGCTCATCAAATATGTAGATAACATTTGTGTTAAACTAAAGTGCAGCGCGACACGCGAGAACAGCCAGGAGAATTGGTAGTCGTGACCGTGCACCACAATGATCATACGAGAGAGAGAGCTAGCACTATACGTGTGTGTTGGATGAACTACATTACATGAAATGACGCAGTACAGAAATTAGGTCCCACTCCTCTAAAGTACTTGCTGGACATAATATGGATACTGTACTTCCAGCAATTTGCACGTTTTCATTAAATTGGCTTGGCAAGGTCCGTAGTTTTAGCAAGAATTCTTTTCTATTTATTTCTGTTGACATTATTTTGTGTTGTTTATACTTTGACAGACTAAGACGAAAGGTGAAGTGTTGTACGCCAAGGTCAATGAGCACTTGAATCTGGAAGAATCTGAATATTTTGGTTTGCAATATGTAGATGCGGAAGGGAATGTGGTAAGGAGATGTCATCTGCTATATTTCATAGACTCAAGAATGTTCTATTAAAGCGGTATATGTCACAACTGGTAGCAGAAACGACCTTGATGCAGATATCTGTGTGTCTGAAGCAGTGCCATTTTAAGCAGTGAGAGGGCCTAAAGCACTTTTACGCAAAGGGGGGCCTAATTTTTAACAATTACCGTAAAAAGCCCAAAATTTTACTATTATTCAAATGCTCGCCCATTGGCATATCACAGATGTTGCCCCCACTCACAGACAGCAAATCAGGGAAAACAAACTCAGTAGCACTCTGCAGCTGATCGCACACTGAACTAGATCTCAACATACTGTTACTGTGAGTTTTGAACTGACATTGAGAAGGGCCTATCCAGACTGAGGGCCTAAAGCACGTGCTTTGAGTGCCTACTGATTAAAACGGCCCTGGTCTGAAGCGATATATTCTTGATGGACAATAGGAACATGCCCGTTTGATAATTTGTAATCCACCAGTCCTAGATGGGCGAATCAATAGTTGCTTTGTCTGTCGTTCATCAAAATTGTTATTAATGAAATTAATCATAGTACTTTGTAGTACGAACATCATTAGGTCAACTTAAACACCACATCGACTGCTCTTATAGATTGTGAAGCGATTCAAGATGTGCAGTTATTAAAACCTTCAATTCAACATTCTGTTCTTGAAATAACTAAGCCGAAAGTATCTTTTACTGAAACGATTGATTGCTTTTTTTACTATTGTACCCACCTTTAAATATTATCTGTAACTACCACGAGCCAGTGTCAATCTGGAAGTGACACGGCTGGCGTTGTCATTTGATCTGAGTCTGATCGTGTGTTGTCTTCTTCTGCAGTGCTGGGTGGATGCACTGAAGGCCGTTCAAAAGCAAGTCAGAGGTAGGCAGCTGTCTCCTTGCACTGTCATCAGTCATGGGTTTCCTGATATCGTAATGTTTCACTTCTGTCTATGGGGTATGAATGTGATGCAAAGCCATTATATTTATTATTGTGGCGATATGGGATGATGGTGTGCTCATCAGAAGTGTGCTTCGTATTGAGGTACATTGAAATCATACAGTGAAACCTCTCTATAATGGTCACCCTTGGGACCCGAGGAAAATGACCTTTATAGACAGGTGGCCTTTCTGTCCAGGTTGATTTCTATAGAGTGTCATTCTGGGGCTATGAAGAGTGGCCTTTATGCACAGGTGGCTGCTCTATAGAGGTGGCCGCTAATACACCTCTGACTGTAGCTGCAATGAAGAGATGTGAATGCAACCGTGGTGTGCAGACTAGGGTTTCAAATGTAAATTTGGAGCATTGCACTATGCTAATTATTTAAATTTAAGCCAGTGTTTTGAAAGCAGCAGTCAGAAGTGCTGTGGACAGAAGAAAGCCTTCTTGTTTTACTGTGATTTTACAAAGGCACCCTTATCAAATCTTATTTCAGTAAATCCATTGTGCAGAGCTTGGAATTTTCTCGGCTGTTTCTGCCGCTTAAGAATCCAGAGTTGTTCCTTGTGCTTTGTTGTTTCTTCTTCAGATGATCTTGTGGTTCAAATTGAGTTTGATTTCATTTTAGATCCGTTGAAGGTCACGTTCAAGTTCAGAGTGATGTTTTACGCCCCTGATCCTAACACCTTACAAGAATATACAAGGTATTGCCATCCATGGATATTGAATGTGATGACAGGATGCACTGTTGCGCGGGCTTGTCTCTTGGATTTATATCTGACATGTGCGTGCTCGTTTTGTTTACAATTTGAGTTTATTTTGATCAGGTATCTGTTTACGCTGCAAGTCCGAAGAGACCTTTTAGATGGAAGGTAGGTTGCAATTCTAACGTCAGTGAAAATCTGATTTCAGTCATTATTACTGTTGCTTTTGTGTGCTTTCATTCTTGATGACTGATTTGTGTTACATTGTGTTGTCTTTGTTCAGGCTGCATTGTTCTGAGGACACTGGTGCATTGTTAGCATCATTCATAGTGCAAGGTGATTTTCTATGTTGCATTCAGTCCAATTGCAATTGTGTTGCCTTAGCTTGTTTATTGTTGACAATGTTTGGTATATCTTAGGTGAATTGGGTGATTTTGATCCATTGTCGCACAAGGAAGGATACCTGTCTGGATTTCAGTTCGTTCCTAATCAGGTATGCTATTGTTGTTTTTACAAAATAATGCATATCCTGATGAACCATTGTTTTGTATATTCCTTGGCTCAAAGTGATGAATTTCTAATTTTGTGCCATTTCAGACGCCAGAAGTAGAAGAAAAGATTATAGAGTATCATAAGAGCCACAGGTGAAACTGAGTACGACGCACCCTGCTTGGGCTTCCTCCCTTTAGCCAGATCACTAACAAACTTCCTTTTGCGTTGTTCGACTTCTCCATGGCTGGCTGATGTCTTTAATGCACATGTGCACTTTTATTTAATGGTTGTGTCTGCCTTGGTTGTGTTTGACCATATGATATGTTTGGGTTGCAGAGGTCAAACGCCATCAGAGGCTGATCATAATATGCTTGAGGTCGCGCGGCAATTGGAGATGTACGGTATGATACCTTACCCTGTCAAGGTGAGCACGGATCCAATCAATGCCCTTTCACGCAACGCCAGTTAGTAACACGGCAACTCTGCTATGAAATCGTGTCATGGTCAGTGGTAGAATCTATTTTGCTGTTTGATTGTCAAAATGATGTTGGATTACTTGACAAAATTGCATGGAAAGATGTGAGCATACAGTTTGTCAAAATAGGTTCTGTTGAAACGTGAGAATGGCAGTGCGAATTTATGAAGTTGAAAGAAGAGAAATTTCCTTTACTAACTTTGTTAGCAATTCTGACTTGGCTTCCAAACTAAAACAAGTTGTCTACTTTAAGAAAATATGTTTAGTAGCCGAGTAGTTTTTGACTACATTTTAAAACGTATTTTTAGCAAACTACTTTTCATCTACAAAGAGTAAGTAATACAGAAAAATACATATTAGTAGGTATTAAATGGTGACAGTATGAGTGGCTTGTTTACAGATGGCAATTTGGGAACCGAAGGTAATCATTATAACCAAGTAGTTAGCTGCTTATTTGGGAATGTAGCAAATAGTTATAGTGATTTACATTTTTAGAAAGCGGTTGTAATTGTAGCAAATTATTGAAATAAAGTCGGCAATCCTTCTCTGGACTCATGGTCATGAATCGTCTCTCTTGCTGATGTTAGTTGAAGAAGTTCACACAGCAAACAGTCAGGGCAGATACATTGGCAAAGTGTTAATATCATAGATAGTAGATTGTGCAGTAAGCTTAGTGGATAGGGAAATAGGCTCGGTTCTTGGGTTGATGTGTGCAATGCTTTGAATTAACACCTGTGGTGCCAATCCTGTATATATACGGGCTGGCCGTTTCCCGCTGAGGGGCCAATCCCGTATATATACGGGCTGGCAAACCCCGCGC
>OFHS01006413.1:0-10144 GCA_900245855.1 Calvadosia cruxmelitensis | reverse complement strand
TATATATATTTAGTCTAACATCTTTACTTCAATTGAACATGCAAGAAAATAATCTACAATACTGTAAAGAAGTGAACATTAATACTTTATACAATAAAACGTGTCTACAACTATCTACAAATTACTCAATTGAAACTACCTGAGCGTGAAACTAAAATTACCTAAAGTTACTACTTTAATAGTCCTATTTAAAATTAAAAATATCCCCGAACTTGTCTACGCATGGTAAGGTGCCCATAGAACATTGATAGTATTTCCCCTAAAATTTGAGCTGTGCTGCATTGTCACAAATAAAAAATGTTTTCGAGCTGGTTTACGCAGGGTATAAGGTTCCCAGAACACTGATAGCATTTCCCCTAAAATTTTGGGCTGAGCTGTCACGTACTGCTGTGGTAACAAAATCAATAAAAGAGGCAGCTATCTCACCTCATTTGCTGTTCTTGTTGAATGTCTTAGACTGGATAAGGAGCCATTCTGTTCCGGTCTGCTCGTTTTGCGAGATAGACATCCAAACATGAACCAGCCTCTGTCCTGGCACCACGCTGTTAGAACCAAGAGAGGGAAACAAAGCAAGGTGCACACAGCCTCCCAAATCTCCACTTCGTTTGGTGAAGACCATTTCAACACGACAAGCAGCCAAACATATGCAAACAACGACCAAACTGATGTCACTAGAAATACGCCGAATTCGTTGATTCGCTTCACTGTTCCTTCGTCAACAGTGATAATGCAAACAGCTGATATGATGAGTAAGTTATAAGCAGCACTGCCGACTATTGTGAATGTACCAAGGGATGGACTTGCATTAGGATCAACGCTTAAATTCCTCAATGTTTCAATAACAGCTATCAATATTTCAGGTGCTGACGAGCCAAGCGCCATTAACGTCAGATTGGCAACAGTTTCGTTCCAAACAAGCACATCTTTTTGTACAGTTTCTCGTCTTTCCACATCGTAAGTAAAAACAATCCTTCTTTTACTGGTTATAATTTCAATACTCAGCGTAAATATGTCAGCGACAATTGCAACACCAAGAAATAAATAGATAATCGCCAACGAGTATAAAATACCACGGAGCCACGAAGGCCACAAGACTTCCGCTGGTAGTAAAACCCAACTTGAAAAGCAACGATTATTATATTCAACAATGTAACCATCGGTGAAATTGTAACGAATCATTTCGTGTTAATGTGTGGTCGAACTGGATTCGATTTCAGTGACGTCGCTAGCAAACTTTTAGCGGTTACACTGCCGTCGAGATGTAAACGTGACCACATTGTACCGTGGTCGTAAAGCAGTCATATCTCTTGCGTCTTGTTCGTTGTATGAGCACGGCGGGACATCTCAGACGTAAACTTTCCTCCATGGTTTTGTTTTAAATCAATGATTTACATCGCAGGCTGTTGATTTGTGTTGGCCCGTAACCGCAGCTCCCGAGTTCGCCGATCGAGTAAATAAAATTGAATTCAGTGGCAATGGAGTCATGAATTAATTAGTGACAAATCTCCTCTGGGAAGTCTCCACACATGAATTAATCCAGCGTTGAAAGCGGAAGACCAAATTACGTGTAGTCGCTACGAAGAGCAGATTCCTTGTTATTGTTACGGGATTTCAGTCGGTCGGAGACAAGCGTGTTCGTTGCTATTGACGACAGCGTTGTCATCTTTCCTCAGTGGCGTGTGTCAGCGGTAGTCGTCATGTAACACGACTCAACAAAGTAGCAACTGACTGGGTAATTACTTAATTACTTTAATAAGCTATAATCTAAATAAGCGAAACGACGAACATTTCCCAACTACTTGGAAAAACAAACTCAAACTAGTGTTAAATGCTGTGAGTTGTTATAGTCGAAGCATTTTCCACAAAGCCTTGGATAAATTCTGCATGTTGACGGATTGGTGAAAATGCGACTCGTGTTTAATATCAACATTAAACAGAAGGATTAACTTTCTTCGCAAAAAGCTATCAAACCAAAGGAAACAGACCAGTAGGGATCTCCCTTGATAAACAGAGGCAAACGTTTACCTAGAAAAAAACGAAACTTGTCAGCGCTCTGTAAACAACAAATGCCTAGTCATATTAGTTCATGGTAATCATAGCCACTGCACTGAAGCTCACAATATTTTAGAAAAATAAGAAAATACAACGAAAGAACAAGCCCGTAAATCAAGGCGCTTGCGACACGCTCGAATCCCAATCAATTCTTCCTCCGAACAGCTTTACCTCAAAAACCCAGCCGTTAAAACCTGCTTACACGTAAACAATCGTAACTTGAAATCACTGGATAAGTTTCGTATCGCACTTGTAATATATTCAGGAAAATCAATCTGGCATATTGAAACCCACACCTTTTAAACTATTGTAAACAACACCGCCGCAGTATCGTTGCGATATTATTTGTGATGATTTTAAAACATTAGAGATGGACAAAACTTGTTCCATGTCGCTAAATATTCATGGCATCTATTTTACTAAGACGAAATGCAGCTGGGTAGAACAGCTTAAAACAAAAGCCCGCCCACTACTATGCCACTACAATATATCACACAGAAATGTTTTTGAGATGAATTCTACTTTGGCTTCCTTATTTTCAAGAAACAGCTGCCTCATGGACATTCTAACAAAGCTGTCTAGAGCTACATGCGTCTGAACACAACTACGAACACACAGTTCCTGTTAACAGTTTGAGTTTCTACTAACGAACACACAGCTGCAACTTAAAACAAGCACTAAAGCTTAATAGAGCCAATAGCTACGGTAATAGTACTTCGAGCTACTTTACAACGAAGCAGTTCAAAATATTTATAACGTTGTTCAGTTGACCGTCGCCGGGAATGAATAATGTTCTTATTATTGCATGGCGAGCAGGTGTTTTGGTGGGAAGACGAACGCTTCAGTCACGAAGCGAGCAATTCGCAAATGTTCAATGACATGTGTCAATCATTATTTGGACCAATCAGCTGTTTTGCTTCTCAATCAATTCCATCAAATGATAGAACCTCTGTTTAACCTGCAACGAAATAGAAATGAATAAAAATTCTTGACGAAGGTAAAAAAAATTCATTCTCGATTTTGTTTTTAAAAATATTGATTCTTCCACTATCAAACACAACGTGAATTTCGATTGATGCAAACTCTAATTTAAAGCTAGAAGTCTAATTACTGTAGAATGAATCGATTATATAAATTCGGTACGTCACAACTAAAAATGCATCACATTAATCATACGTGTGAAATTTACATGTTCTGATAAGTGGAAACCTCTCGCATTTTAGATTGTAACTTTGTTTGTTTGTTCAATTTAATTCACATTTCCAAATGAATAATGTGTGTGTATCTGTATATATTTTATTTGAATTCGTAGCCAATTTGAGCAGCGTTGCTCGTTTACATTGGGACGAATAATACAGAACAAACAAACTATACATTTACACATAACGAACTACATGACATGCTACAATTAAAAATAAAGCATTAAACACTAGTTTAACATAATTGAATACAATGTACTGGATGTTTCTATTTTTAAACATTAAAACGAGGGAAACCACAGCTATCTAAACCAATTCGAATCTAGCAGCGCTTTTTTCTCCTAATCGAGAGCTGTAATGTGTTTCAAAGTTGAACTCTTAAACTGTTCCACTGCTGTGTCTTTAAGAGAGACAGGCAGATAGTTCCACACTCGCGTGGCGACTGCTACAAAAGACCATTGCATCGAATGAATGAATAATAATGTATAATATAGTAAATCCACACCAAATGCGAATTTGGCAGGGAATGGCTTCGGTAGCACTTATATAACGCCGTTTTTCAAATATTTACAGCATTTTGTTACCTTGTTTTTACATGGAACTTAAATTTTCTGTAAATTAACTGATAATTTATGTTAATAGCCGAATCTATTGCATGCTTAAGATTGAAAGATAACATGTTGCTGTTTCCACGAACAGGAAAGAAATCCGAGTTTCAAGGAGGACGTCTGGTCGTTTTGTGGAGGAGCTTAATCAGCTAATAATCGTATGAAAGTCCATAGCAACTGAAATTCCAAAATAAATCGAGGTTTCTGATAAGTCGATTACAAGCGTTATGGCTTCGTCAATTGTTCGAATGCGTAGGTTGCGATTTCTCGGACATTTCATCCGAAGCAAGGAGCGCTTTCACCAACCCTTCCATCGCATTCTGGAATGGAAGCCCATTGATATATATATTTACGTACAGTGCCTTGCTAACTCCTGCTTATCTGTGTACTAGAGTGTCCTTGTCTGAAGTAACTAACCGTAATTTGTGGAAAACGTCTGTTGATGCATGTGTTGCAAACAAGAGAAGTGGGTTGTTCAGAGGAACAGTATTGATTCCGTCCCAAAAACAACACAGCGAAATGGGATATTTGTTGCACCCGAGTCATAGACTCCACGAGACGTTCAAAAGGACACGCATTTCATCAATCTATGTTACATTCTAATTCATCCAAAAATCCCCCATCCAAATATCAGTCCTCGATATAACAACATATATAAATCAGTCAACCACGTGACCTAGATGGGAAGGGTCTGGCACTACAATTCAACAATGGGGTACTAGCCAAGTCTGACTTAGTGATTTTGGCGTGTTGCTGGTCCCACAGAGAGATGGAAGAGTTCCAAAGAGCACGAGAGGTGCCAAGACCCGATGTCATGAGACGCAATGGCAAGACAGCTGGGTGTTAGCAGAACAGAGGGGGGGGTTACAAGTTACAAGATGCGAACTACGAGCGTCCCGTTAAAACCATCCGAATCTGGGAAGCTCATCAAGAACTTAATTAAGCTCAAATCAATTAATAATACATAGCATTTGCTATCACAAATTGGTCCAATTTATGAAATCGGGAGGAGAAACTACGGAACAATTAAACCTTACTCGGTGAGATCATTTGCGGTCAATGCAGTTTCATTGCTAAGCAAACGTGTATAACTTGAAGGAAACACTGGACAATAAAATAATATTGAAGAGAACAATTAAAAAAGTCAACGTATATTGACGAGAAAAAATGTAAGTTAATCCGGTTTGTTTATAGAACAATAAAAAGAAGAAAAAACAGCTAATCTCACCTCTTCGACGGTTTTATCTTTTAATTTCTCGGCGATTTCTTGGAAAGTGGATAAAGATGCATCTTTCTGTTGGCTCGTGCACAGTATCACACGATCATCGTCTCTGAAAACAAAATTAAAACAAAATGTAAAGGGACGGTTTTAATTTTGTTATCTCTCGATCTGACAGTCTGCCAAGCGTAGTCCAGATGCATTTTAAAAAAATCCATACAAGACATCGATCTCTGTTCAATTTTATCCTCTTTTTAATTTGCCCTCTTTTAAAGTTTTTATTCTCGTTTATCCGCCATTGCTATAGTCTCATTTATTGTATTTTATTAGTTGGCTCCAGGTACTCGTCATTTTATAAAATGTACCCCTCGGGTTAACTGTGATATGCTATCCGTGTACGACAGTGAAATGCGAGTTTAAATAAATAATTATAATTATAATTATATTGATTGNGCAATGGCAAGACAGCTGGGTGTTAGCAGAACAGAGGGGGGGTTACAAGTTACAAGATGCGAACTACGAGCGTCCCGTTAAAACCATCCGAATCTGGGAAGCTCATCAAGAACTTAATTAAGCTCAAATCAATTAATAATACATAGCATTTGCTATAACAAATTGGTCCAATTTATGAAATCGGGAGGAGAAACTACGGAACAATTAAACTTTGCTTGGTGAGATAATTTGCGGTCAGTGCAGTTTGATTGCTAAGCAAACGTGTCATAACTTGAAGGAAACACTGGACATTAAATAGTGACGAGAACAATTAAAAGTCAACGTACATTGACGAGAAAAGTGTAAGTTGATCATGTTTGTTTATAGAAAAATAAAAAGAAGAAAAAACAGCTAATCTCACCTCTTCGACGGTTTTATCTTTTAATTTCTCTGCGATTTCTTGGAAAGTGGATAATGATGCATCTTTCTGTTGGCTCGTGCACAGTATCACACGATCATCGTCTCTGAAAACAAAATTATAACAAAATGTAAAGGGACGGTTTTAATGTTGTTACCTCTCGATCTGACAGTCTGCCAAGCGTAGTCCAGATGCATTTTTATAAAATCCATACAAGACATCGATCTCTGTTCAATTTTAGCCTCTTTTTAATTTGCCCTCTTTTAAAGTTTTTATTCTCATTTATCCGCCTTTGCTATGGTCTCATTTATTGTATTTTATTAGTTGGCTTCAGTTATTCGCCATTTTATAAAACGTACCCCTCGGGGTAACTGTGATATGCTATCCGCGTACGACAGTGAAATGCGAGTTTAAATAAATAATTATAATTATAAATATAATTATATTGATTGATTGATTGATTGATTGATTGATTGATTTTGGAATGTTGTTGAATTGCATCTTTTCCGCATGCGCAGACGGCTGGAGTCACATTCTGTTTGGAGAACATCTTATTTCTCTGAGTGTCAACTCTACACTATTCTTCTAGGTACTTCCCTGTTCACTGCTCTTGGCTGTCAGAAAAAAAACGTTGGTATTAACTCACAACCTCATGTCTGAAAACCCACTGAATAGCCACGATGTATTTCGACTAAATTAAATAAAAATAAATTTGCATTTTATCTAACCAGCCTACAGCAAATGCGACAATATATACAAGGAACTTATGTTGCCCCAAAATACCATTAAAGCTGTCTTGAATGTTGACCATAGAAGGGCAAAGTGGTCATCTAAGACAGGTGGTCGCTAAGGACAAACCAATGCCATTTGAATGTGGTCTCTTGACGCAGGTGTTTGGTTTTACGCAGGCGGTCATTTACACAGATTACAGTCAGAGTGATGTCAATTCCACCAGCATTCTAGACTCATGTGTTCTTGTAAACGATTCCACAAATCAAGGCATTTGTCTTACTAGTGTGGTCCAAGGTTACTGCCTTACTTTTGTTCCCAAAGCTCAGCAAACAGCAGCAATTTGTCATCGTTCCAAGTGACCCTACGTTCACGAGTTATAAATTCAACTAAAGCCATGTCGATTGCATGTAATTGTTCAAGTATTGCGCGCGTTTTTAACGCGACAAGCACGCAGAAAGCAAAAGTTAACCCGGGGAGAACACACATCCGAAGATGGTTACTTTAACCCTGGACGAACCCGGCTTGGCGCTGCTTGCGCAACAAAACTTAAATCAAGTTTTCTGGCGCAGTGTAAACTGTGGCTTATACTATTATTATTAGTGTTGCATATTTTTAAATCCACACTTTAATCGGATTCCGTTTTACGTGATATTTTAATTATTCGGATCTAACAATTCAAAATCAAACTTTCGAAAGTTGAATGCTAAGTAACTGTTCATTCCATCAGTTCTTCACCTATTCCGATAATCAGATAAATATATCCGATAATCGGATTACCAATAAAGCGGAAAGAACACAAAGGTTTCCGAGCCTACAAAACATCACCCACCTGCTCCATCGAATTACTTTCTCCGAACCTTGACTGAAATGCACGTTCTGGGCCGACAAAGGGACTGATGATTGGCTAGCTGTGTTGTCGGGATCGTTGCCTAGTAACAGTGTTGATGGCGTCAAAATTGAGCCGTCGTTAGGGGTAGAGGTCTCTCCAGCAGGTGAGATTAGGCTTGAGTCTCGTGTGGGTTTTGAGTCAGTGCAACTATCAACTGAGTCAGAAGCGAGGTCTATTCTAGCTAAGCGGTCTTGAATCTGGTTGGATTCTGTTTTCGTTACTTCTTTGATGCGTTTTGGTGTCGCTTTCGATGTTGATGTTGGCTTTTTGGTGTTTTTCTTCAACGCAAGAGCCCGTCGACGATTGGAAATGCTTCCAAGGTTGTCTTCATCGATTTGAGAGAACGGTACTTCAACATAGGAATCGACATACGAAAAACCAATGTCCGGCTTGTATGCAATCACTTCAAAGTCACTGCTCTTGCTAAAAGAAACGCAAAACAAGCCAGTATTAATTGCGCAAATAAACAAAAAAATAAACAAAAAAATAAACAGATAGACAGACAGGAAGACAGACAAACAAACAGACAAACAAACAAACAAAAATGAAAAATAATTATTATGATGAACATTATTGGCATTGTTTTCAATACATTTACATATTTATGGGTGTCCTTTTCAATATTCCCGGAAATTTTTGGGTATCCTTTCCACATTTTTGATAACTATTTGGGCACCTGTTTCACTCACCCCCTAAAACCAACATGACTGCGGTGGAGGTTTTCGCACTGACTCTCCTATTATTGGTAAACAATTATGTGCAATTATGCGAGCGCATGCAGTTACACGATACGTCTTACCATGGCGGAGGAGGCAAGTCAGGGAAGAACGTCGAAAACTCGATTGAAAGTGATTGGTTGCCACGGAATTGTGGCGTGATAGCCTCGATGAACTAGAAGACAAACGAGACAGCGAAATAATAGACACGTGTCTGAATCCTGAATCAAAATCGACAGCAAACAGATTACCGTACAAGCTTACCGTGTTTCAAGCTACGAACTGCTATAGTGGAATATGGAAACATTGATTCCCCAGGACAGTAAACGGACATTGTCTTATCCTCTAGATTTTTACTGTTATTATTTGGCAAATTGCTTTGCATATAGGGGTATCTGACAGCTTGTTACTTAAAAGTAACAATACCTTTTTGATATCGATGTTAGCAGTAAATTTTAACATTCTTTGTGTGTCTAAAGATTGTTTTCTAAAATAAATCGACCATTTATCTCACTTGTCTTGTGGCGCTTCCTTTGCTGGCGTGTTCGGCAATCGTTTTGAGTAGCTTCTTGTAAGATGATGGCGTCTTGTATAGTTGACGCTGCAGGATAAACAGAATTTAAGATCATATTAGAAATGCATATACGGTTAGTCATAGACGACCGAGAGCCACGTCACAACGTCATCAAAATGATGCGTCGGAAGGTCTAGCGGCTAGTGTGCGTGGCTGCCGGTTAGGCGTCCTGGGATCGACTCCCGGTTTAGCCGACACATATTGTTGTGTCTTACTTGGTATTAACTGTCGAAGGCCTCAAGGAAGACAAACCATAAGCTTATTCGGCTACTATCGTTAAACAAATTGACATTTATACACAAAAGTTGAAATACAACCGGCGTACTATCATTTCCTCAGATGTTTGTGAAATCAAAACTGCTATAGCTATAATCAGCATATCTGAGCTACGTGATGCACGAAACGAATCTTATTGGTTAGTTACGCGCACGCGCACTACTGCAACAACTAGAAAGCACACAGGGAGTTCCCGCACCTCACAGTTGACGAGGAAAGACTTGGCTTTATCGTAGTGCATCCATTGTTCCACCTTGGAGGGAAAATATACAACAGGATTGTCAACATTACATGAAAGACAGGAAAAGATAAAGAACCTTCAACATCAATAATTATTATGCTTCTGCCCTGCAGTCAATTGGTTGGTGAAATGCCAATCGGTTGGTCAAATGCAAATTAAGTAAATCGTCATTACATCGTCCGACTCTCCATTCACGGTTTTCAGCACCTTATTTGCTACGACAAAAGCTTCCAGGGCCCAACAGACAAATGCACTTCCTCCGAATGAAGACTATCTCCTACAATATGTATGATATTATTGATTGTCCGAACATTGTATCGTATATATCCCTCGTCAAAGAACGTGAATAATTTACTGCGTCATTGTAAAATTCATTAAAGTTTATTTCCATTTGATATACAGTAGATCATGCTTACTTTGTTTGCATGACAATTTGAATCTACTCCGTAACAGGTGAAAATATAACTATATCATCTCAACAGCTAATGTTCATATCCTTTAGTTACTCATTTTACTCCTGGAAAAAAATCCTGGATTTGAAAGAATCGCGATGGTTGACTTGGAACAAAACATCTTTAGGTCGATGTACAGTCAAACCTGCTTCAAGTTATCTTCCAATATGCCAATGAAAAGCGGTCTCTTAAGACAGGTGGCCGCTTAAAGCAGGTAATATGAATTGTTTGAGCTGTAAATGAATCACTTCATTGGTGATATTTATTTCATCTCATACGAGATAGGATACATAACAATCGGAATAGTATAAGTTATTATTTACTATGTTATTATTT
>OFHS01006410.1:0-10147 GCA_900245855.1 Calvadosia cruxmelitensis | reverse complement strand
ACCACCTGTCTATAAAGACCACCTGTCTATAAAGACCACCTGTCTATGAAGATCACATGTCTATAAAGTCCACATGTTTTAAAAACCACCTGTCTACAAAGACCACCTATCTATAAAGACCACCTGTCCATAAAGACCATCTGTCTATAAAGAACACGTGTCAAAGCTGGTTTCTGAAAAGGGTTAACCTAATCTGATGTTAAACATTTACTGTATGTGCCAATTACCTGTCCCAGACAGTGAGATAGCTGTGTAAGTTCTTGGCATTAGCTTCCATGCCGTTTGAAATGTATCCTTTCAGTTTCTTTGTGTCATCATCCTTCTCAATGACACAGTAAATGGGCTTGGGAAGAAAATGCAAAAAAGACATTATTTCAAGCAACACAGAACAGGCAGCATCATACAGTACAATGCATAGAAAAAGTCACTTTAATTTAAGATCTCAAATCAAAGGGAAATAATATTAATAAGTAGTATAAAGGCTATTAGATGGATAGATCCTGCTCATTTACCAGTACTCATGGTTATCAACATAGTTTACAATTCATGATAAATTTCATGACATTGGTGCTCTGAATCGGCTACAGGTAGTCGCCCACAGGGTTGTCCTGATTGGCTTTTGCTGGCTTGCTGAGGTGCGCGAAGACAACCAGAACTGCAGCTATTCCGCCTTTAATTAAGTCTGCAATTGGCTGAAGATAATCTAGATCCATTGTAATTGAGCAACATCCTAGCTGTATCTTGTTTTTCAAGGAAATCGACTGTGAATTTATCTTGTAGCAACTGACCGAGACTTTTCTACTGAGAGCATGACTAGCAAGCTAGCAGGCAAAAGCAATAATGACGGACCACTGCTAATCTCCCTCATATATGAGGATCACTTGCATTATTCGGGGACAGGGCCTAAGGTAGCCAATACATCAACTTTAACTTCACATAAAACCTATTCAAATACATTGATTGATGATATCTAAATGGCAATATCATTAAGGAATGACAGGCTGTTTCCATCGGACAGCACCATCTATACAGTGTCATTGTATCAGTGTGGACTAGCGGCTAGTATGTATGGCTGCCAGTCAGACATCAAGGATTGGACTCCAGGTCAAGTTGACATATCTATTCATTATGTCTTCTGCGGTGTTAATTGTCGAGGGCTCCAAGGGAGACAAGCCATTGACTTATTGGGCTACCCTTGTTAAACAAAGTGGCACTTACATTCATTTAATGATGATTAAATTCATTACTACAGATGAGTGTTGGCGTTGGTGCTTGGTCGGTGGGCAAGCAAATGCGAATGCAATTGTGAATGCGATTGCAAGCAAGCGAATGCGAATGATTGCAAATGCGATTGCGAATGCGAATGTGTGCAAGCCACAGATGGCTTTGCGAACCTATGTCTGTCTAAACAGGACAGGGGTCCACCGTACACAAGCACCAGTCACACTGATAATCAGTGGAAGAAGAAAGGCTTAATGAAAGGTGCCTTAATGGCAAGAGATGGTAGAGGATACTTACATCTTTATACTTACGCTCTGATACTTACACCATTTTATGGCTTCTCAGGGGTACGCGGTTGGGTGGGTCAAAAAGAAATGCCAATAGTACGATTGTAGCCATCTCTTCTGGTACCAAGCAAGCAATGACGAGATCTGCTGATGCAGTTTGCTGTAAGTTGATGCCAACTGTCCAAGGGTCACTAGCTTATCTTGCCAATGGTAAGGATACTCTAATAAGACATTTGGGGACCATTGTACGGATTATCATCATATCTTCATATGAGATTTTATACCCTGGGCCATTTTACAAGCATGCTCTATTGCAATTAGCAAATGAAGAAGAATTTAACTGTGGTACTATAGCTTTATACATAAACGATTAAACGTACAAGATTAATACCTCCTTCCTTGATCTTTCATGAGTCAATTGATCTGGAAGTCGCTGAAATGTTGCAAGGCAAGTTGTGATTTCTGAGGCCATGTTGTTCACAATTTCAGAGAGTTTTTTCAAGGTTGGCATAAACTCCAGCTATAAATAAATTACATCAACACAAGAAGTGTCTAACATAACACTGAGTTTGGTCAGAGGGTGCTTTTGTGTAGCCAGCAATAAATTGAAAACCTTCAGCAGTAACGAGCACTCCAGCTCAAGAGGCAAAAATACTTACCTCGTCATTGTCAAGGGTCACTTTAACGTTAAGAAAAGGGTTAGGCGTGTTCTTGCCATCTCCATTCACTGCCTTCGTGAGTTCTTGCAGGGAGCATCTGACATTGTAGCGAAATGCTTCCTCTACCATTCCATCGATCTTTTCGACGTAGCGTACCCAGTGTGCTTGAATCTACAATGAAAGCAGAGACAATTCATCATGTAAATACCACAATATGATATCATGATGTATACGCTTGCAATTAATTGTCAATTATAGTTAATTATTGCTTGGTTAATGTCAAAACGACTAAGGTCCAGTGATGATATGGAGGGGAAATGCGGGGGAACGCTGTCCGCCCACTATTTTGTTTCCGGGGAACGCCGTCCCCTCACTTCTTAAAAATCTTGTAAGCATATTCAGTACAAACGATGAAAAGTCTTTTTGCACCTATTCCCTGGTTATAAAAAACAAGCCCTTTTCAAATACTGTGCGTACAAAATTGAAATAGCAACCCTACAGCAAAGCCACTTTTCTTCAAATGATTTGTTTTGAGTTCAGTTCGCAGAAATATGACTGGAGTCGCACTGGATTTACGGGCAAACAATGGATTTGTGAATCAACCTCGTGAAATCCAGAATACGTTACACTCCGTGCACCCCTGCAGATTACCATAGAAATTCACTCAGAGACGTTTTTGAAGGGTGAATATTCCAAAAATTTTCCCGGGGGAGCATGTCCCAGCCCCCTACCAAGAGCCGTTCAGAGAGGGGTGGGGCTTCACCCCCGACACATTCTCAATTTATATCCGTCCCCCACTTTTGTGATTTACAAAACATCACTGCTAAGGTCACATCATTGTTTAATGTCACTCTCTCCAAATGTCTACTTTTACCAGTAAGCTATTTAAGCAAACACAGTTAAGGCAAGACTCACTTGATATCTGCTCCGTGAAAAAGCTTTTAATTAATTTATCGGATTATAGAATAAATGATAATGATGATATCAAGTTTTTATTCTGCACAAAGAAGAAGCATGCTCTCTCCTCTAATAGACACATAAGCAATGAAACATACTAAACTAAATTAAAAGGAAGTTGCAAAAATCTCAATAAGAGATCCAAGTTGCACGTTGAAAAGTTGGTTTGGCAAACAAGGTTTTGAAACTTTATTTCTCAAAAAGATGACATAGAATAAACAAATTTAGCGTGGATACATCAATTGTACTCACATCAGCATTGTCTCTTTGAAATACTTCATGTGTTTTCCTGAGTAATGCGGTAATTTCACCATGCATTACGTGCAGTTTTTTGTGAATCATGTCGCGATGCATTCTCTAATGAGGAATAATTTTTAACCAATAAGTTCATTTTTGCAAACGATGAAGCATATGAGTGATGTGTGTGCCAAAGGCAGTATGATAATTGTAATCCAACGAATACAATGAATTCTGGCTGACCTGCAACACCATTGAAGCCACCTGGTGGATGTATGGTATGAATATAAGACATCTGGAAAGTAGCTGCAACCGCAGCTCAGAGGGTCATCCACCGCTTATGGTGCTGACTCTGCTAGCTGATATTTAGGTGCTTGGGCCACATGGTGATTTTAACTTATCTAAATAGCATGTGGCCATGTAATACATATGTACATCATTTGTGGGACTTTGTTTTCTACAAACCTGCTCATCCTCAAACTCCAAATTGTTGTAAACACGTTTAGTGTCAGTCTTGACAAGAAGCAATTGACTCATTGTGATGCATGTGTTGACGATCGATGAATTGGAATGCTTGTAATCATCAACCAACGTTTGAACCTGTTGAAATCGTATGCAATACAGATGAGATCTTAGCAGACCATGTGGGATTGCTCCATTGTGATCCTATGACTTGATCTTATCAAACGAGGTGTCAAAACGTTAAGCTACTATGTTATCCTGTTTATTTCCTTCGTTAACATCACAACCTGCTCATCATCAGTTTGAGAACCAAGCTCTGTCAGAATCAACTACTTGTACCCTCTTATATCCCCATTTGACCCTTCTTCCTAATACAACCTGCTTATCATCACGACTTTTGGCTAGAAAACCTTAGTGATATCAACGAGGATTCACTGTGCAATAAAACAGGCAAAGAAAGTTGGAATCACATATCTGGTTTCGTTAAGTGGTTAGTGTTACAACCCATGTTTTCAGTACATGGCAATTAATACATGACAAATTAATAACTGTGACCGTAAGGTTAAAATCTTATTGAAACAACAAGTGGCTTATGGCTTCATGTCAAGCAGTTAGATTTCTGGCTTACGTTCTCTTGATGTGGTGTTCAACTCCAAATAGAATCTGTAGCTTGGACCATGTTTCTGCCCTTGTCGAGAAGGATTAGCGTATCGCACTATGCTGCACAATTAGCATCGGTGCAGAGGACACAATATTTAACACTTGTAATTCATAACAAACATTGATTGCTTGTTTCAACAACGTGTTTCAAGATTCTATCAAATTTGAAATAATCTATTTCTGCTTAAAATTCTATCACGGTGCTTGAAGCTCTACAAGGCTAATCTTAACTTGAATTATGTCCAATTCAATCATATTTTGCTAGTCTGTTGCCATGTTGACTTAATCAATATGATTGTTTCAAGTAAAACTATCAGCATGAGCTTGTTATTAGCGTACCTTGCTGCTGCTAATGCGGCAATCACTGATGAAGATTTCCGAGATGCCCTTTGCTGACCATGTCAATTTTGTCAGACCAGGGTTGATCTTTTTGTCTAGGAAGCGAATCCTTTCCCGGAACAACTGCCTTTCTTCCACTGACAGTGATGAAATCACCCTTGAAAGATATGTCCATCCAAGTGTCCATCATTGATTGTCAAGATAATAACATTAACACCACTTACAGTAACAGGCTCACAGCAAATGACAAATAGATTGATTTGTTTGAGGTAGAGAATAGACTGTATGTAACATGTAGCAACCATACTACCAACAATAACAATTATCCAGTACAAAATTGTTACAAATATCAAGGAATTGTTGTCTGACCTGTTTTGAGCAGATGCCCAAAGGACTGATGCAAAGTGGTCTCTTAAGACAGGTGGTCTCTTAAGACAGGTGGTCTTTTAAGACAGGTGGTCTCTTAAGACAAGTGGTCTCTTAAAATAGGTGGTCTCCTTAAGACAGGTGGTTTCTTAAGACAGATGGTCATTAAAACAGATTTGAATGAAACTCTCGCCTACTCTCGCTATAAATGTCAAAAATTTCCCACAAACCTGTTATAATCTCTCACGACAAGTGTGACATTCTCTCTGAGGATACGTAGCTCTTCTCGTCTTGAGTAGACCTCCGCAGCATAATGAGGGATCTCAAACATCAGCTTCTCCCAGTAATGGATCTCTTGAAACAATTTGAGGAGTTTTCTGTTTGAACAAGATGAGGTGCACTATATTGCATTAATATTAATATAGCGAATGAGTGAATGAATGTCATAGCAATAGCATGGTGTGCATCAGCTAACAATAACTATATAGGCATCGGTTTTTGGTTACTAATCTGTCATGCGCAGTCCTAATTGAATCATAAACAAAACAGAACAAAACACAATTGCTGGGAATTGCTGACATCAATCTAGCAAAACCAGGTATGATGCAGCCAATGCTATATAGAATTATATGGAAGATTATACGTATTGAAGAAGTTGATTAGTAGTAGCTATCAAATATTATAAATATTTTCTGCAAGGGAAAAGAAAAGTTTGTTCTATGGAAGCTCTATAGATTCTTGATAGAAAGCAGTCCAATAGTTAGAGCTCCTTAATGATTTCTATAAAGATGAATAATAATAATAAGTCATGTACTTTTATAGCGTAATTTCCAGGAAATTGCTCAATATCACTTTACAAATCTTACAGTCTATGCACAAGTGCGTGTGTTTTTCAACAACATTACCTATCTAAACCTTTAACAATGCATTTAAGAAATACAAAAAGTGCTTAATATGAGTACTTATCTATCAAACATAAATCTTTGGCCATAAATAAATATCTAAAGGGAGGGTTTTCGTATAGGCAGCCATTAGAAACCCATGAGATTTACACACTTCTATAGAAAACGGCTGAAAATGGGACTATACCTGTCAAAATTTACTTCCAACATGCCAGGGTGTTCAGTGCTCCTGCACATCAATGGGATGTCAAGCAAGCTGGCAGTGTCCTATGACAGACAATCAGAAATGAGGAAATCGCACTGACAAGACCATTGCAGTGGTCCGGTACACAAAATAATAAAGTTATCTAACAACAGAGTAAACGGAAATGCGCCAAAGAACATCTAACTAAAGCAATGTGTCATGAATCTGGACATCCTAAAAGCCATCTACGGAATCAACAACTGGGAGGGTAACAAGTTGGCAAATGTACGGGACGCTGCACAGAACCGAACCGAATGACAACATGCAGTGCTGAGGATAGCCACAGCTGATGCTGGTCAAGCTACATGGCTCTAAATGCAAGTGCAAGAATAAACAGTATTCGCAACACAGCAGTATTACCTTGTCAACAGTGGCCGTCCAATCATTAAAGATCTTTCTCACATAATCATCCAAAGCCTGGAGGAATACAAGCACAAACAGTGACAGTTTGCATAATATTGCTACATAAACTCCAAGAATGGGAATCTCCCTGATACTTGCCGTGCATAGGAACTAAAGAGCCCAAAATTTATATTAATTTCGATGTTGAATTTTAACCTCCGGGGATAAATTGTCACTCATCCGTATGTGACAGAGATTGTCCGTATTTGAGACTATGGCCTTTTCTGATTAACAACCAACATGAATGCATACAGCATGTGGAGTTTCTAGGTTAAATTATTTCTTGTATTGACGGTTGTTATTTCGTGAAACCCATCGCAAAGACAAAGGCATGATTCAAGCAAACATGAGAAGTCATATGCTATGTGTATCTATGTTCATATCATTGCAATAGTATCTAAAAACTAGAACTGGATAAATGGGGGATTTTATACAATACATTAATTGACCTGAAAAATCGATAAATAATTGACTCATCGGAAGTCACACAGAGGTCTTTGTTCTTCCTTCTCTACTTGTAGTTCCCCCTGTTAAGTAGCAGTAATTATTTTCTGACTTGGCCATCTCTTCATCTCTTTTGTGGCATCAATGAAACAATGGTTGGTCAACACAATTGATTGCAGAAAAAAAACAATCGTTTAATCAATGCAGCGGGCCTATTTCTTCTCAAAACCTGAAACAATAATATATACCCGTACTTGTATACCTGTGCTAACTGAGAATATTGTGCTTTGATATCTTCACCTTGACCAACTTGAGGAAGGAAAGCTGCTTCGGACAAAATCTATAAATCAATGCCAGACAGCGATAAGATAACTCAACTAGGATACACTAGAAACTGTAATGATCAAATTAAACGTACAGTAATGCCATACACTGTAAGGATGGTCTATCCGTTTCTTCAATGATCTCGCCCATGTTGCTAGACCAGCATACTTTGGATATAGCAGTGGCAATGTAACCTTTTTGTGATTGAATTCCTTTTTCACAGCGTTTAGTTCCTCATAGAACAGTTGATAGACTTGCACAGTCTTCTTGTCAACAGCACGTCGAATTGACTGAAACGTAACCAAAAGTAGTTTTTCTATCAACATTGTTTTCCAAAGTCAAAACCATGTGGAATCAATTGAGGGTGAGCTCCCTATACCATTGACCATTGTTTCGTCAATACAACCGGTGCTAATGTAATAGGTCTAACCATTTCTTTCTCAGATTTCTTACCTCCCTCGAGCATAGATGCATGAATGTTTGCAAAATCTGGACTCCGTCGTACACAGTAAAGACGGTCTCAAATGCAGAATTCAAGACATTCTGCAACATAACTTCAAGGTCTTTGACACCAGAACGGAACCGGCTATATTCATCATGCCATGATGTTGTCTGAAGAGTTAACAAGAAGAAGCATTCCAAGAACAAATGAAGTCTTATAAAGCATTTACGTAAATTTTCATATGCACAAATGATGAGACAAAAGTAGAAGAGTAGTGGTTTAGGCGAAAGCACATGACGACAAGCAAGCAATAGTACAAAAGTTTGCATTAAAATATCAATATGTATAACATGAAAAGACATCCCCACTGAAGTTACTGAAGGGAATGAATAAATATTTTTCATAATAAGACACACTGCATACAGAGAGTAATATTGGTGGAAACCTAATATCCTACAGTTACTTTGTGCACTAAGCAACTTGTAACTAGTTACATTTGTTCAATGCAACGAGTAACTTTTACAAGCTACTTTCTGAAGTGTAAGTTTACAATTAAGTTACTTTTTAGGTTTTCAATTCAATTTGGTTGATCATGTTTCTGAAGTGTAAGTTTACAATTAAGTTACTTTTTAAGTTTTCAATTCAATTTGGTTGATCATGTTTCAACTCCAGCATGCTTCCGATGGCTCAATTTACCGTAATATAATTCACAGAAAACAAAAATCATGTCGAATTTGCCATTCTGACAACAATCAACATAAAACAACCCTTGAAACACTTGTCCTGATCTATGATTTGAAAATAGTAACTTTGGAAGTAGCTGTAATTAGTTACTTCTTGTTGACAAGTAACTACTAATGTTAGAAACTGACATTTGAGGATGAGTAACTTTCAAAAGTACCTCGTTATTTTCTATACAATGTAACTGTAACTGTAACTATAGTGAAACCTGTCTATAATGGTCACCTTTGGGACCTGACAAAAATGACCTTTATAGACAGGTGGCCTTTCATTCCAGGTTGATTTCTATACAAAGTATCATTTTGCGATTATGAAGAGTGGATATTACACACAGGTGGCTGCTCTATAGAGGTGGCCACTGGTGCTAATACAGGCTTGACGGGAGCTACTTTTAATAGGTAACTGACCCAATTCCAGTGAAAAGGTGATAAGGAGGAGAAATCAACTGACCTTCACATCTAGAATTGAATGCTTCACTTTCTTTAATGGAAGTAAATTCTTTTCAAACGTGACTTCAATTTCAACCAATCGTCGGACAATCTCAGGACCTCTAAGCCCTGGAAATATTGGGAGAGGCATCTTCTCTTTTGATTGCCGCCGCGCAAAGTGGATCTGTCCTTCACAGACCTAAACATAGAAAATATCCAAGATAGGCAGCTAGCCAGAACTATACAACATAAAATATTATCACAGTGGCTTTTAGTCAAGAGAAAATTTTATGAAAGCTTATTCAGGGAGATGTAAAGATTTTATGGAGAGCTATTCACAAAAAACTTCGCATTTGTTCCTGCACGTATTCTCCTCAGTATAAGTTTCAAATATAGTAGTTTCTCTATGGTTAGGGGAATCAGGGTCTTGCTTGATAATGCATGAATAGGGATATAGAAACAAATAATTTGAACAATCTTCAATGATTTTTGAAGTAGAATTGTGGTATAGTGGGTACTTTGTGGCACACAACTATAAGGCGTGCAGTTTGATTCCTGGGTAAGGTTTTTTCTATTTCCAGAGTTTTTCGACAGCTGAATGACCATCATTCCAAAATTGACATATGTCTACAGGACGATGTGTAGAATAATTAGGTTGAGTGTTGTGTAGATCGAAGACAGAGGCAGTAGGTGTAGTTGAGTATATATTTGTGGCAGATACGACGGAGGGTAGCCAGCCCGTCCGAAGGCTCGTGAGTACAGATTGCAAGAGGACGACATTATGAAATACAAGACATTTATAGCGACTGACGGAGGGCGCTGATTGGCGGTCTGTGTTGTGACGTAATTGCTTGATGAGACCGCCACAGGTGCAAAACACATCTCTTTTTTTCTGGTGACCATTGTAGCAGACATCCAATAGTGGCAACGGTCTTATTATGTTGTGCACAGGGGTGGGTTGACTAGATTTATTTTCTAGTTCGCTAAAACTAGAACTAGTTTCGAGTAATACTAGTTCGCTAAAACTAGAAC
>OFHS01006409.1:0-10149 GCA_900245855.1 Calvadosia cruxmelitensis | reverse complement strand
CGCGTTTCGAGGGCACTTACAGACCCACAGACACACAGACAGACAGACACACCGACAGACAGACAACACAGCGCGTTTAGTATTATGGGATTACACTGCATTTAAATGCAAGTTGAAACTGGACCATATCAAAATTATTTGAAGAAACATTTATCGGAAAGAGTCTAGTTAAGTTTCAACCAAAAACATTATTTGACTTACAGAAACCTACTAAGTACTAGCAAGTAGCTAACAACTTCGCTACTGACTGCTTTAATTTCTTACAAGGTCAATCAGAAACAATAATTTTGGCTTTTCATCACGTAAGTTCTACTGTCTCAGATAACTGTTTTATCAAAATGCAAAATGATGATAATTTGTGATAATACATAGGTGCTCTCTTACTTGCACAGTCGTACAAGTCGTTGATTCCATCAATATCCAATTGGGACATATCAGTTCTCTGTCCAATGGCTGGTGGTGGCTGTCCATGTGGCACGATAGTAGGAAGACCATTCTTTGAATACAGATATGCACCAAAATGCATGATGCTGCTGTAATCATATGTGGAGTGCAGCTGTGATCGGTCAAGGCCGACCTTCTCGAATTCAGGTTCCTTCCCTACAACACAGCAATTCAATGTTTAGGGCCTAAACCGACAACCAACATTTCCAGACTACTATTTGCTACAGTCCAAAGTTCTAACAGCCACCTGTCTTAAGTGACCACCTGTGTTAAGAGACCACTTTTCAATGGTTGGTTGGGTAGTTGCTTAAAAGTAGGTTTGACTCTATTTAACATTTCATCTATCCAAAGGTTCAAAGAATAAAGTTAGATGTAAACATCATTATGCAGCATGTGCTTTTCAACATTGCCAGTCCATTGCCTTGGAACAACCTGTCTGAGTGCATATGCCAAACACCATAGTCGCTGAATATCCCTTGCAATAAAATGAAGCATTACCTTTATTACCAACATTGTTTATAATGCTTACAGTTAAAACATTGATAAGAACTGTTTATTAGAGCGTTTGCAGAGCCCATACTACATTACATTACAAATTCACAACATGGGTTTGTAATCTGCAAAACTATCAACATACGGTAGCAGAAAGTGGTTCGTCACGGCTGGAGTTTGGAGCTCCATGTACTATCTGAGATCCACTTGAAAGCACACATTAGCTAATCAACAATTCAACTATCTCCCCAATAACACTCAGTTCCGTTCCGGTATGACCACACACATAGCAAGATATTTACAACAAGCTGATTCATTTGCAAATAATGCTGTATACCGGATTCAATGTTTTCCCAATAAATGTCTATGTAAGAGTCCCTGTCAGCACGTGACTGCTCATGCCAGAAGCCAAGGGCATGCATGATTTCATGTACGATGACGCCTTTTGTCAGACAATCGGTGCCGATTGATATTGTTTGCTCTCCGCCGGTGCGTCCAACTGCTGAGAAACACCTGAAATAAGCAAACAAAGTTAAAGGGCCACTGACACCACAAATTATATTTGGCTTAAACGGAGGCATTTGATACACTTAACGGTCTCTTGCACAATGAATACTTTTCACATAGCATATCATGAAGAAATCGGGTGATTTAAATTGTTTCGCTTATAACTTGTAAACTGAGCATTGTGCACTTACCCATCGCCTCTGAAGAACAGGATATAATCGAATTCCAATTGTCGTGCAACGAATGTGAGGCACGTTTTTGATTGGATATCTTGCATGGCTCCAGTGATTTGAGTTCTCTCAAGCGAAGCTGCCAAGCAGACAAATAATGAAGGATTAGTATCATCGTAGTCAGCCAGATTTGGGTCTTTGTGACTAGTTGACTACGATCTGTTATTTGATTCATGAGGCAGTTATTCAACCCGTGATATTCAGATTTGAGAAAATCTTTAGTTGTTTGTTGAAGATACGTAATTAGGCTTTGCGATACCATCTAACAATCCATTGCATGACTTCGTTCCTGTTTAACATTTAACTCAGAGACAAACATTATCCCTGATCAATGTTTCACTCCAAGGCAAATTATCAAAATTATTGCTCAAGCCTCCATAAAATCTTAGTAGGGGAAACATCTCAACACATGAAAGAGGATTGTACTGTGCAAGAAATCTGTCAAACTTCAAACGTCATAGCAACCGTAATATGCTGCAAGTCTGTTAAAATATGTCTTAAAATTTGAAACTGTGTTTTGTTTAAATTCACAAATCAGTAGATGATTTTCTGTCAAATCTTGACGGTCTTTTGTAATTGCAAGAAGGGGAGGTCCAACAAGGGCATAAGCCCATGACATTAGGGTCATCAAAGTATATTAGTTCCAGATTGTTTTGAATCAATAAAGCACTGCAACAATTGGGTAGACATAATGATAAGTAAATAATTCTTAATTATTTATACCCATGTCGGCGTGAAAACTGTACGGAACGATTCGCGAATGCCATAGAAGATCTTTCTTGCTAAGTACAGATGATCGCTTTTGGATTGAATGGCGATGATCAGGGAGCTGGATGTCAACTTGAAATAAACCTGAGCGACCTGGACAAAGCAAGAAACAGAGAACATAATGAATCAATCTGTAACAGTCATTGCTAGGAGGGGAATAAATTTCAATGAGTGCGTAATTGCGTATCTAGTTTTTAATTCGGCGTTAAGATCAGACCACAGAAACCTCTAAATAATAGGATTCCAGTTTTACCTCGATTTGCCCTTGCAAGGACTTCAAAGACATCTTGCTGAGTCTCATTCTTGATAGAATCTATTGAACAAAATGTCATAAGCCATCAATCAAATTCACGACTTAATATCATACCACCTGGCAGTGATGGATTGACTATTTGATATTTGTAGTTCGCTACAACTGTCAAACCGTATCTAGGAAATACCGGGCTGACGCTCAGAATTTGCAAATTTAGATGCAAATGCATGTGACAAAAGTAGCTAAAATAATAAGCCAGTTCATGCGCATGCCCAGAAGTTGTGGCCTGGCACCTAGGGGGAAAAAACGAGGAAAACTTGTCTTCGAATAGTTGTGTTTTGACCGCGCGTTATTCGACGTCGCTGCTCCTGCGGGTATTTTCTGGATATTCCATGCCTCTCAGCGAAATAAAATTTACACTGACACAAAGAATACACATCAAGGTACGTGTTCGGCTTTTAAACGAAGTTTTTTGTTAAAGTCTTCGTCATCAAATCGTGATTTTCCTTACCGTGTTGTTTTTTCACTCTCAAAATTGCACGATGAAAACAAGCCCAAATTGTATCAGGCATTTAACTAATAACGAAATGACAACACGCTAACATTGCCTCGTAAAAATGGGCTGGAATCAGTCACCAGAACAGTGAATTCGGAGAAGTAAAATAACAACAAAGTAAGGAAAATCACGAAGACATTGGAGAAAAACTTCGTTTAAAAGCCGAACACGTACCTTGATGTGTATTCTTTGCGATAGTGTAAATTTTATTTCGCTGAGAGGCATGGGATATCCAGAAAATACCCACAGGAACAGCGACGTCGAATAACGCGCGGTCAAAACACAAGTATTCGAAGACAAGTTTTCCTCGTTTTTCCCCCCTTAGGTACCAGGCTACCAGTTCTAGGCATGCGCGTGAAAAACCGTGAACTTGCTTATTGTCCTAATTCAGAAAGTAGTTTGCTAGAAACTAAATTTTTAATTAAAGTACCGGTAGTCAGCTGCAACTGGGTCATTCTACACGAAAGCATCACAGCTGTGAACCCGATCCTCTTTGATTCTCTTAGCTTTGCACACAGTTAGATACACTTCAAATCAATATAATGACTAAATATTTAGTCTCAATTGGGCATGGTTACATAATTACGGCGTGTTAAAGTTGCGATTTTGCGTTTATTGTGACCCATAAACAAAGGCCGCTCGTGTTGGCTGTTGGCTCAAATCAAACACATTTGGTATGAACAAGACGGTAAATGATCAGCGAAGACGATGGTGTAAGTTATTTTCGAATTCGAAGTAAATTAAATTTTATACGAATTTACGAAATCTTCAAAGTGGAATATAAAACTATATCAGCCCCGATTCCTGTTAAACTTTGTCAAAACCTATATTATGATAGGCTTCAGCAACTGATCAAAAGAATTCTACTTTTTCAGTAATTTTGACTGGTAATTAATTACTTTTTCTTAAAAAGTAGTGGATCGGTAATTATTTACTTTTTGCGTGACACACTACTTTTTCAAAGCAGCGAAATTACAAATCATTATTGTATATAATTTTGTTGCTTTAGAGCTGCGTTAGTCATGGAGATTCCACGGCAACAAGATCAGATCACGCATTTTCGTTGTCAGTTTGTCTTGTTGAATTTCTTTTGGCTTTGTGAGCTGCAACCTAAATGCTGAAGCTCTATCGAATGTCGTTGACCTCTACTTACAAGCCAACAACGATGAGGATAGGTCGATGAGGAAGAACTTTTTTATCTAATCGGCCTTCATTGTTGCCCTCCCAGGTTTATTTGGACGTGATTAAATTTTTGAAGGAAAAATCAATTCCACTTAGCAGCAACCTTTTCTCAAAGGTTCCTCAAATAAGCACTGTTCATGTGTTTTGACTCGTGAGCCATTGAACAGGCAAAGGTCTACACAGAAGTCGGAAACTTGCCATACTTACACAAAGGAAAGCAAAACTCGGTAACAGAATTTTGGCTTCAAAAAGCAGTTTAACAATTTGCAATTGTGATTATTGTAAAGCACCATTTTGTTGCAACTTTAAAAAGGTAATTAGTGATTTGATTGCAAATTATTTTTCTTTTGAAGTAATTTTTTGCTAGTAATTAATTACTTTTTTATTTCAAGTAATTGACACCAGGAATTGATTTTGGTAGTAATTAATTACTGATGCATGAGTAATTTTACAGCCCTACCTGACTGGAATTTATGTACTGTCTCCGCCACGCAAATCTGGCCTATTGAATCCGCAGCCGCGCAAATTCTGAGAATTGAGCTCATCTGCAGACATTTTCATAAGAAAAACAGGCTCTGCGCGCGCAATCTTTACTGTAACTCTGGTATTCAAGCTGATAACAGTGGCTGGACCGCGCATTTTAGTCACATCAACGAGAGGCCAAACACGCAAAATTTTTGAGAATTTTTTCTCCGCGGCGCAAAATACAAAGATTCTAGTGTTGCAGTCTTGCAAATTACATCTTTGTACCAATTTCTACGGATAAACAAGATGCTTTGCCTTTCAATCTTAATTGCATTGTTTATCTTCTAGTGAAATGTATCTTCCAACCGAGGAGGGAATTCGAGTTCGGGAGGGCAAAGGAAGCTTTAGTCCGTAGAAATTGACACAATGACGTAATTTGGAATCAGTGCAACAGAGGCGGATGGTTTTGAAGGTCAGGGACTGGCCCGTCCGGTGTAGGCAGAGGCCTGGTTTAAGGGTAAACAATGACTTCTTCTCGTTGAGTCCTTTCAAAGAGAACACCTTGTACAATGCTTCTACTGAGAGTCAAAGACTAGATAGTCTTGTTCTCGAGCGACGAGCGAATCCCAAGCAACAGCGACCATTGTTTGTGATGCTCTTACGTCACCAGTTCCCTCTTCATTCAATCTCGATTAAGTCATATTGTTTAATGGCTTTGTGACGTATTATAGTGGTGCTATTTCGTCTCCTCCCCGAACAGCGTGACTAAAGGCCTATTCACATCCTATGTAACGTAAGAAAATTAGCGTAAGAAAATTTGGTGATTCACATCCCTGCCGTAACGTAGCGTAAGAAAATTTCTGGGGAAATTTGGACTTTACGTAAGAAAATTTCGACTTGGGTTGAGTTCAACTTTTTACGTTCTGCCATAAGAAAAATTTGGCGTTGACCAATCAGATTGCTCCACTGCGGTTTCGACCCAGTCTACTTCCTTTCATTGCATGTTGTCAACCTTCTCAATCGAAAATGGTAGACCGCGGCGGCTCTGAAATGTTTAAAATCCGCCTTCAGCACGTCGTTATTTGATATATTATTGCTGTGACAAAAAGAAAGAACACCAGGAAGAAACTTAGTGCATGAGAGCAGATTTCCGTGGAATTGGGCGCTCCTTATTTATCTGAAAGCACTCGTAACTTTCGTTGATCACCATCACAAGGCCTGAAATTCCCAAACTTGTTTTCAATAGACAAGAGACGGACTTTACCTTCGTCTGTTCTCCATTTTATGCTCTGAAGTGAATTTTCTTGTTGAAGATTGGGCTGGGGAAACTGTTTAACCCTTTGTCTACAACGAGAGGTTTATTGATTTCCCGCCTTGTTTTAATACGTTAAAAACTTTGGCGATGTGAATGCTCTCAAAATTTTTCTTACGCTAACTTTCTTACGGAAATTTTCTTACGTTACCTAGTGATGTGAATAGGCCATTAACATTTGATGAAAGAAGGCTCTTTACAAAAGCTTATAGCCCGTTAACTTTCGCCAGGGTTCAGTTCATTAACTGTAGGCTACAATTACAGAAATCAAACTTAATCCTTAACACAACAGCTTAATAGACTCAAGCATTTTAAATATCATCAAATCTACCTTACCCTATTCTTTCTGCCAAAGTAATGTTTCCTAACCACTCGGCAGAGACGCCACTCACCTTTCAACTCGTCTAAAAACAAAACGCTCTCTTTTGACAAGGCCTCGTTACGCTCGTCCGCTGCAAATGGAAACGAGGGCAATGAGCACGTGGACAAGACAAAGCTATTTAAATAAATTAATAATGTCATATTATGCTATTGGAACAACTGTTAGAACAGAAAGCAATAATTATAAATAACTTTATTGGTGTTTTGAGTTTCTGTTGAAGACAGCGTTTCTGAAGATTGTCTTGTCATATGTTTGGGGTGTGCTGATATTTTAATTCCTGTAATGTAGCGCCTATGGAAACATTGAAACCCCGAACTGTTTATCACTGTTCTTAAAAATATCACGAAACTTGATGCATAACAATGAACAGTTTCCTAAATGGGCTGCAAGACAAACATACGCTCTTCATAAAAAATATCACTTCTCTTGAAACAACACAATCCTTGAAAACAGAGATACAAGTTTATTCCCATGGGCTATTAAATTGGGGCTTCCTCAAACGCTTCCCTGCTTTGCTTTCATACTTTCCTACGCCTTCTTTCGCACGAACTGACCATTATAATTACATACGCCTGCTAATTGAACAGCTAATGGAGTTTCACGTAGGCCCCGCATAATACCATGCACGTGACACAAGTGAATGAAGGATTGTCTGCCTCGGTTAGTCGAGACTCGCTTCCAGGTAATATTCTCTGTTTTATATCACTATGACGTCATAGGCACGCAATCGGCTTAGCAGAAACAGCTCTGTGAATTTGAACGATGTATGAAAGAGCAATGCTGTACTTAAATGATCTACTGGTCCATCACAGCTGTGAGCTTCTTTTTAGTCTTACCGTTCCTCGAAATTAAAAAGATCATGCTGATCATCGCTCCTATCTCGTTTTACCAGCATTCAGATTGCAGCTCACAAAGCCAAAAGAAATTCAACGAGAAAAAACTGATCATCATCAGGATCAGTAGATCTTGTAATTAATTTATTGCATTTTGTGCTAGCCTACAAATGACAGCGATTGTAGGAGTAAGAAATGATAGGGTTGATATGATGAGCTTGGATGTGGTTCAACAAAAATCCATGCATATCTCATGTATTCGATACACCGTGCGATGGCGTGTGTCTGCTCTGCTCAACTTTGTGAGATTCTTCGCATTTATGCGCCTGGCCGCCTGACTATCTCCCTTTCAAGGCATTGACGTAGGAGAGAGAGGCAGATGATGGCCAGCAAGAGCTTAACTGAAAGAAATATTGAGTGGAATGGAATGGAAATAGCATGAAGGAAGCCAAAAGAATGGTTGGAGATCGGAATTTATGGTGTTCTGTTATTGCTCACAGCAGCTCATTGCGAGCCATCTGAACCAAGACAGAGAGAGAGCTCCATGCAAGCATAGACCGTACAATTGTACATCATATCATGTGATGATGAATGAACTATTTATAAAGTTACACGTCACTTCACCATCGCTATTCCTTCCCTCGACATTACATTCACTTTTATTTTCTGCCTATTTCTCCGCCATTGAATATAGGATCGTCGTGCAACTTGCCAAGTTTGGAAAACAGATACAGAGTTTTTTCGTTTATATCTAAATTGTTTTAAAAGATATTCTGAGTAAAGTTATTTTCGTTGCAAACACTTCCAATAATGTTACAAGCTACCCTACGCATCTTTGTGCCCGCGCTGTAGTGCCAACACGATTTGTCGGAATATAGTGGGGACACGTCATCTGCATGACACTTCCATCCAAACCAGTAACATCTGAACTACTTACTTCAGGCATATATGTTATGGTCCACGAAAGCGGTAGTCATGGCAGCATCTCACAATGACTGCTTGACAAGCGATGCGTTCATGGTATCATGCGATATATAGATGTAGAGGGGTATTTCATGTCGCAAATGATTTTCGGAATCGAGCTGGCAACATAATTCCGTAGTCTTCCTCCCACGCTTCACTATTGTACTTACTATGACAACGGAACTGGGTTGCCATGGAGAGGTCTTACTTACTTGGCATATTTTGTATTTGCCACAGTATATCTTCTATGGACTTGTAATCACTTGCGTTTCCTGCCAAAAAAAGAAACAAGAGCGACCGATTCTAAGTCACGCTGTTTAACAGGACCTCCTGCGGATGGACAGTGAAAGTATAGCCACTCACCGTGATGAGAGAGTCTCTGGGAGAATAGACGCTCGATCTGTTCTTTACTGAGAGCTCCTAGAATGAAGAAACAATAGAGACTATAGTTTGTGAGTGAACTGACTCATTCAAAATTTTGCGATGTTCACAGAGAAATATCACAGGCTACAAAAAATCACATGGAATGATTGTAGACGCTACATTTTCGACATCACAGAAGCGATTTCACTACCGTATTTCGTGAACAATTAAGATGGGTTCTGGCTTTGATTTTTAAGCATTCTGCTATTAGGGCATCGGGACACAGCTTTGGTTAAAAGCTAGTCATTAAACGTGTGTATTATATGCGAGCGTCGATGAGCACGCAATAATTGATGGTCACGTCAAACTCTGATTTGCTTTGCACAACGAGTTGCGATAGCGATCATGATGCATGACACCGGTATACAATGATGTCTATCGCCGCTCTGACTTTAATTGAGCAGAGGAGGATACTCTCTTCTGATAGAAATCAAAGCGTGCCAGCGTAAAGTTCGCAAATGAGTCAAACAGCCACATAAGACAGAGTTACAACAATCCGATAGAAGATCAGATATGCTCAACTGTGAGTATAAATATAGCAACATCCAACCATCTGATGATATCTCAGTTTGCGATTATCAACGAAACATCATTGCTGATTGATACGTACCATTTGATTCTCGTATTACACCTGCTTGCGTCACGATCACTGCGCAGAAGCAAATGACAGCAATAACGACAAGTCGTTTCATCGCTTATGGCAGTCTAGTTCATCATATAAAATGATGTTTAAGAATGAAATGAAGATTAAGATGCTAGCTCTCTCGCGTCAACACTTCTTCTGACACAATCAGCGAAACTAGGCCAACTTCAAACGACGGAGTGGTCATGACCCCCAGTCAGTTCAAGGTGTGGTCAGGAATACTACTTGATCATTGGTCTATTTCGCTGATGGATCACACAGTGTTATGTGCGCATGTGCAGCTAATGATAAATTGCGCGTGTTTTAGTTTCAAGGAATGCTTGCTATCTTCTAACCCTGCTTTGAGGTCGGTCACAAACAAAAAAGCTGTTGAAATAGATTCTTCAGGACATGCAGCTTGGATCATGTTGCTGCTCTGGTGGTGAGGGGCTTAATATATCGTGCCGTGCTGCACGGCTCTCATCAGTGCAGATGTAGTTTGAAACGTCCAACTAACAGTTCCAGACATAGGAACCAGTCCTTTAATGAGGGAGGTGGAACTCGTAAAAAAAACCTGCTTAACCTCCACCGTTGATCCAAAAAGCGTCCCTCTTAATGTGTGACAGCTAATTAAAAACATAGAAGCTCTCGGAGCATGACTCACGGATAATGCATCCATATAATAATTACAACGTAAATAACATAAGACATGAAATA
>OFHS01006408.1:0-10150 GCA_900245855.1 Calvadosia cruxmelitensis | reverse complement strand
GGGGCCGGCTGCGCATTGGGGGCGGCCGGGACCTTTTCAGCCTCAATTCCCTGCACGGGTGACTGAGCCTCGATTTGAGCAACTACAATGACCTAGCACAAGCCTGGTAGGAATTCTCTGCCTACAACGCAGCATGACAGATACAACACCTCCAAGTCTTTGATGATGGCGCTTGTGCAACATTTCACACATTGACTTGTGAAATTCTACTTGCGAGTGCCTGCTAGACGGGTCACGCAAGAGCATGATCAATCGCACCGACGAGACACGGCAATGAAAACAAAGTACAACACTCTGGAATCGGTAAAACAAGACAGCAGGCTGTGTAGTTAACATATAGATCTTGTAGAACAATTATTTGTAATAAGTTTGCAGAGTTTTGCAGGTCTCTGAAACCAACCAACATGCATGTAACACAGCGTTGTTAATATCACTTTGCTGTGAATTTAGTAGTATTTTCTGTTCTACTGCTTACAGTTGGCGTTTCATTAGGGCTAAATGTTTATTGTTCACTTCTAGCTGGGATTCGACCAGCTTTAATTGTTTGTCCTTCCATTGCTCAATGTCAGGCGAGCTACCGGTGCTGGAGCTCCTCCTTGCTTTTTTCTTGAAGCCAATCGGCGTGTCTGACAATGCCAGCGACGACCATTCCTGTCTTTTCACTGCTCGTGGTCCATCTGCTGACAAAACTGGTGTTCGACATACTCAATTTAACCAAGCAGCTGCCTGCTATAATTTGTGGCGGCCGGGGTAGACTCTTTGACATCGGATAAGATCTTCACCCGTGACAGTAGAACAAGAAGCTGTTCCCTGGGTATATGCAGATACAGAATGCAGGAACGTTGAGGAATGTAGAAGACAGTGATGTTGCAGAGGTATCACTTTTTCTGTTGGCAGATAATGCTTACCACATCCACACAGAGTACCCTAGAAACTTTCGTTGCTATGGCAGGCAAGGTGCTACCTATGATTTTGTGAATGGTAGATGCTATACGTAGTTGGCTAATGATAGCATGTAAGAGTGTGCCTTCCTAGATCTGTTGCACACAAGTTTGGGCATGGGATGGCGCCTTCTTATGGTCATGTTGCTTTGCTGCTGTTGCGGCCCTATTCGCATCAACGTGCCAGTGACCATCTGCATTTGCTGGTTGAAGGCGACCTTCAACAGCTGACCTTGGCTGAAGCTGATGCAGTTTTGATTGGTCTGATTGTATGTGAGTCGTAGCACTGTGCCCATGTACACATACAGTTTGTGTGGCTTGTGCAATGCCCTGTTTAGCTGTGCAATGACTTTGTTGCTTGTTGTGTTGCGCCAATCGCCGGGTGTTGCCTCAATTTCATCAACTGCAATTGCAAGGAACCTCGAATAACGTTGCTGCATTTTCAGGATGTATTGCTCTCTCAAGACGTTGTGTGCTTTCGGGTTGACATGATGCGCAGTGTACCTGTAGGATATCACAGTTTGCAGCGGTCTTACTTGTGTAGTGTAAAGAGATTGGCAAGCGGGATCCTCCACATTTTAAAAGGAAATGCACCCACCTTCATCAACTTCTTCCCACGTTGAGTCGAAAGCCGTAGTGCTGGTAATATTGTTAGTTGCACATTCTACTTCCATCTCAGTTGGCTTGCCGCGGAGTGTGTAATTGATCTCCTGGAGATTGTTGTCTGCAGCAGCTCTGACCTGATAAAATTGTAATGTGTGATTGGGAGAAGATGTGCTTCATAGTTAATAAAACATACAGACACATCACATGATGCAACAAGCTTACTTACTCTTCCAGGTAAATGACGTGGAAGTAGAGAAAGAAGGTGCTGCCCATCCAAAGGATGTGTCCAACGACCGATAGTAACTGGTAGGATTCCCCTTTTGCCAGTAGATATCTGAAATAATAAAAAACACACAAAATTGTATGAGAATGTTGTTTTCTGTAGAATTACAGTCAGGAGTGTCCAAAGAAACAGCAAGGGAGGGAAATGCAGACATTGTTAAATGCTATGAGACAATGTTATATGTACAATCCGATCATTGGGAAAAGCAGAAATATCAATCATGTTTACCAATGTGGAATATAGATTGCAATGCTCACAGTAGCAAGCCACAGTTTACCTTCAGCAGTACCTGCCCCCGAATGGTAGGTTGTTGTGCACGGATTTGCATGATGTGGTCAACTGTCACAGAGTTCAGAAGAGAGAAGACCGACTTCTCCCACCACAAACACGTCGATTGCACGCAGTGCTGCCACCTCAACCGGGCGTTTCATCAGCTCGCTACATGCCTGATGTGCCATCTTTGTTGAAATATTTCTTTCCAATTCTGAGAAAATAACATACAACAATAGATTTTGTAGTGCCTCTGGATCTTGGCCACTAACTTGTAACTCTATTGGTTTATTCACAATTTGTCTTGATACTGGCTCTTAGTGAAACATGTTGACTCCTTCATTTTCCGACCACTTGGATTTATAGCACACAACGAAACAAATAACTTTGTTGGCTTTTCCCTAACTTGGATGTTATAGGGCAAGATGAACACTGTTAGCGAAACCTTATGCCAGCATGAGCTTAGCAATAGTACAAGGTACGTAATAACAGCAAAGTCCAAAACATTGAGTAAAACTAGCTGGCAGATTACGAATGTCATTATTCTAGCTTGAACAGCGCTAGACTCAGTTGAAAAATCATGGCACCTGCATTTGCTCGAGAACGACAAGATAAACGGCGTACCCCCCAGTCGTGAGGAGAGTGCTGGAAGTCTGCCTTCATCGCCGAGGAAAAGACGATATGCCGTGGAGCAAATAATTAACAACGAATGCGCAGAGACAAGATTTATGCATTGTTATGTTAATGTTATGCATGTTACAGTCATTGGTAAGAGTAGAACTTATATTTCTTATTACTTCGACTGAGTAAAACCTCCAATGAAACTGAAATGAATAAATAATTGTGAAAGCGAACAAAGACAACGGAGAGTGACAGGGTCGCATCGCAGTTGAAGCAAAGATTTCTATTTTCTAATTTGCATGATTGGAAAGCTAATTACAATTTAGAATTGCTGATATTGAATTTCTTTGCCACGTCCCATGGCAAAGGCGTCATGGACAGGACCGGAGGGACTGTCAAACAAGCAGTCTGCAGATACGTTAAAGAAGGGGGCACTGTGATTGCTAGCCCGTTACAGTATGCACACGTTGCAGAGGACCTATGTCCTAATGTACACATAGTTTTTGAAGCGTGTTTAATTGAATCAAAAGTTAGCAAACTGGATAAATTGTGGGAAGGAGTTGTTGCCGTTCCCAAAACACAGCAGCTGCATTGTTTTTCTCTCCAGCGATGCCAACACAATTCCAGCTCCGGAGACACCAGACAGCATTGTCTTCATCGAGACCACAATCAGGCCACATCAACGATCTATGGTAAAGTTGAACATTGGTGACTGGTGTATCGTCTGTTATGTCTCCCAGTGCTACCCATGGGTGACCGTAGGTGTTGACGGCGAATTTACTATCGTCAAAGCAATGACTCCGTCTGCGAACTTGTGGAAATGGCCAAGAAAAGAAGATTTCCTACCCTACAGCAGCGTAGATGTAATTAAAAAGATTAATGCTCCTATATCTATCGGTAGCGGTAGTCAGTCGACATTTGTTTTCAAAAAATATAAATTTTAATTTGTATTATACTTTAAATCATTCGATTTCGAACTTCGTGTTGTTGACTCCTATTATTAGACGACCTGAATCGCAAATGCTGTTCTTGTTTTGAGATTTTCTTTCGTAAGACTTCTTGACACTGAGTTGTAGCAAATAGCACATTTGGTTTCAATGGGCGCCCTTACGAAGCGATAAGTGTTGAGCTCTCGTGAGCTCCTCAGTGGGAGGTGGTAATGGTAGGCAAACTGTGTGAAAGGCAGATCTTTGGCCTTGCCTCAAGCCGCTCGCGCCACAGTGGAAGGGCAGTATTGACTTAACATTGAAGGCTGATTTAAAGACATTTAGTTCCTTGAAATGGAAATTGTCAACAGCACGTCGACACGTAGAAAGGAATTACTATATCACCGTCGCTTCATGTTATTTATCACCGGCTTAATATCGCAAATAATCTGAGATGTTTGCAAGACAGTTGAGAAGTTTTCCAGACGCGCAAGTCGATTACGAAATGCACGTAAATCGGTCACGATGCATATTAGCTCAGAAAAATCTGAGCAATTATAAAGAAAATTGTAGATGTTTTCTGTTGTAAATATCTATACTGTCAATATCTAGATCTTGAGAAATTATTTGTCAACTCACAGGAATTTGATTATGTGGCTCGACGAAAACAAGTCATTAGCCTACCTCACCCAGAATAACTTTGTAGGAAAAACATCATCAACAACAGCAAGATCAGCAACAGCCGCATCAACAACAAAAAACTTCAACCTCCGACTCAAAATGAGGAGTCCCAACGTCTATCGCAACATACACGGCAGCAAACACCAGCAGACAACAACGTAAGACTTCTGCAATTGGGGAATCCTTACACCCTGACAACAATAGGCAATCCAGCTCCTGTTCTACAGACGCTCTTCAACCTCATCACTGTATTCTTGGGCATTTCCTTAAGAGAATAACTACCGAAAATATGTCATATCCAACAAAAAGCCTGGTTCTACTGGAGATGTCAGAGGAAATATTCAAGGCCGCAAAACATACCATAACAAAGATTATTGACTACTCGCTTCAGCAGAACTTTATGCCGATCTACCAAAGACATTGCAACAATAACACAAAAGCACAAATCAACACAATGCTTCCACCTCCGCCTGACCTCAGTCAGGAAATTGCCAAGGCCTCCAACGACATAATAGAAAGTTGCTTAGACGCAACACACAATAACCGAACACACATAATGTGCGATGGCATCGAACAACAACTACTAACACTATGGACCCTGTTCCTCACGCAATAAAATGACTAAAACAAGCAACAACAACTACATGTTTGCTTGAAAGTGTTCTGCATTAACTATAACAGAACACTCCACACTTTGCTATCGCAGACGACCAAACTACTGCATACCACACCACACCAACCTCTATAACCGAAACCGGTTTCACAACTGAACCGGCCATTCCTAAAACCTAGTAACGGAAACAACAACAAACTTCCATCACAGGAGAAACTACAGGCCAGCACAAACAACCAATACCGTCGGACCAGCCCGAACCACCAAAGACGCTTCTCGTCTAAAGCAAGGCAACACAACGAATAACTACCACAGCCAAAAACACAATCGTTGAGCCAATTTATGTGCTACGACACACACAATATGAATATGAATCTTGATTTCAATAAACTATTAGGATTCATGCATCACAATGAACTACAATGTATTTATCAAAAACTAATTGAAATTGATGCCATTAAAATGCCTATTGCAATCTATCAATTGTCTGATCTTCTATTGTCCACATTGATTCCGAAGCCAAATGTTATCAATTTAACTGACATTCAGCTCTCAAAACAACAACTAGACCTTTTATCTCGGGGCCCTTGCTATATTCTATATCCTACTGACCAAAGGCTTTACCGGAAGTTGTTGCTAGCTGACTTGGAATGGTTTAAAAACTGTATACGCCTTATATATAACACATGGCGCTCCACACCATGACGTGGCAATATGAAATCGATCTATTACAAACTGAGAAAAAAGGTCCATCTCTCTTAGAAAACATCAGACGCTAAACTTGAAAATATACTACTACAATTCAACTATAATACTGAGCTATGGTTATCAAAGTGATAAGAACATAAATCATCTATTGCAAACAACAAAACATTGAAAGCGATCCTAAAATTGAGGAAACGAAATCACCTAATATTTAAACATGTGGACAAGGGCGGAGCAATTGTCATAATGACAAGAGAACAATACTTGGAAAAAATATGAGCACATCTCCAAGACCAATCTACTTATTGTCCTCTCCGTGGCATTAACCCCACCGACTGCTTCAAACCCTCCATAGAGAACTTTCTGAAACGCCTAAAAAACATTTAATCGACACAGACACAATTAATGTCCTCAATCCACCAGCACAACGACAAGTTCCTATTTTTAAATCCTGCCTAAGATACACAAAGCAGGTGCCCCATTTGATTTTCGCGCTGTGTACCGAACCAACACCAAGTCCATGACAAGGCAATGGAATGTCAAGTGATACAACAAAAAGACAGAGGAAGACATTTTGTTGACTGGGCAGGTTGTCCACCTGCACAAGCTGGCAGATAACTTTGCAAATAAGCTTAAAAAGCAGTTAAATGACACAAAACTGGAGGGCAGATTCAGAGATTGCTTTTCCTTCAACAAGGTGCTGCATACACTTATACTTATGTTCAATAAGGTGCATTGTATGCTGACAGAAAAGGCATGGAAGGTAACAAAGATGTGCTGCAGCTTCATGTTTAAACGATACAAATATCCATGTCAGAAAGGGGAAGTATCTGTCAGCATGCCTGCAACGCAAACATTGTGCAGCTTCGTTAACGACCGCATGCTACTGTGAGCCACTACTGACAGATATTGAATTTCCAGTGCATTTTTTTATCTGACGGTGTAATCGTGTGTTGCAAATTGGGCTACGCAAACACCCACATGGTGAAAAGAAGAAAGTGTTAGTTGCAGAACAAATATTGGAAATGAACGAGCCAGTAGCAAAATACTGCAAGACAATGACAAACAAGTCTATGGAGTTCAGAGAATCGGAGCCATCAACATTATACAGACACTGTCAGCTACGCAATGTCAAGCACTCCAAAGCATCGCTAAAAAGGAATAACAAAATGCACTCATCTCGTTCTTCACGAATTACAACACCGAGCCTCTGTAATCTTCTGCTAAAGATATTGGCATTTTCCCATAGTTCTGCCATTACTGAACTCAAGAGAGAAAGTTCAGGAATGTGATGTAAGATCTTGAATGCTACATGGTCGGCGAGAGTAAGCCATGGGAAATTATGGTCTGTGTGGTTCCTCTGTTTGCAGCAGGGAACTCTCCACCAATATAGGGGTGGTGGGTAGATGGCTGAAAAATGTTACGTTTTGTCTGCAACTCAGTCGTCTTTCAAATTTCACATTGCTTGAATGCACAGAGCTCACTCTAGACAACTGATTGAACGTTGACTAATTATGACACAGGTTGATTGCTAGAGACACTATAAACTGAAACCATGTGAAATCCATGTGAAAAACATGTGAAAAACCATGTGAAAAGTGCCCTTTTCACATGGTTTTTCACACTGTTTTTTAATTCACACGTTTTCACATGGTTTTTCACATGGTGTTTGAAATTTCACATGGTGTTTGAAATTTCACATGGTTTTTTGCATGGTGCTTCCCATTTCACATGGTTTTCACATGGTTTTCACATGGTTTTGGATTCATAGTGAGAAGTGGAACATTGGTCAATTGCAATCCCAAACCAGCACTACAAGCACTATACTGCCTCACCGCAGCCTTCCTTGGCCTCACCTTAACACTATCAGAAGCTTGAAACATGAGGGCCTTGACCTCCTCTGCATGTTGGAGGGGGAATTCAAACAAACAAAACATACCATCATCAAAATACTTGATTACCGCCTGAAGCTAAACGTGATGCCGACCTACAAACAACACAGCAACAAGAATACAATAGTAAAGATTACCTCAACAACACAGCCTCCACCTAGCCTTAATTCACAAATTTTTATGAGCTGCAATTTACAACAAATTGAGAAAAGGCTTGAAGCTACATGCAACGACCCCATCGACATCACTGTCATCACTGATAAAAGGCATCATGGCCAATAAAAGTTGCATCTACGAGTCGCTGGAAGTCTCCTATCGAGACGAAGAGGGCATAGATGCTGGTGGGTTGAAGGGAGACTTCTCGAAACTTTCGATCATCAGCTGCAGCAGCGATACTTCGAGGTTGGGAAAAATGGCTTCCTGCCAAAACGAAGTGCGACGACAGTACAGTTGGAAATAGCTGGTGTGTTCATTGGATACTGCCTCTTACAAGGAGGGCCACCATTTTCACTGGCACCTCATGTATATTGCAGCATTGCTGGTGAGCTAACACGTATTCCAAGTGTATTAAACTACCTTTTTGATTCTAGGCATAGGGCGTATTGTAATTGATTCTACATGTTTATATAGTATGCCATTTTCTGTGGCGTGTGTGTAAAGAAGCTTACAGTTACCATAATGAGCCAGTTGATATACTGTAGTTATTGTATGTAGAGAACACCATTGCAGCGGATTTGTCCTTATTGCCTCGTTTTCACGATATTCACATCTCTCTTTCAGGAAAAGAGCAAGGTCCACTGTCTGTGGAAGACATGCCGACAAAGGCGGCATTCTTTGCCAAACTCTCCATTTTGCAGAAGGTTTCTGCCTTCAAGAGCAGCAGCGAGCTGGATGCCCTGCTGTGCGACGACAGCGTGGTTGCCAAATTGTGCGACTCAGGAGTTGATATTGGCCAGCCGATCACAGTCAACGACATGGACGACCTTCTACAGACCATGCTGGTAGAGGAGCTCGTCACAAAGGAGTCAATCCGCTTGGGTGCTATGAAGAAAGGCCTGGCCTCCACCCCCATCGACGACTTGCTAAAGAACAATGCGGAGTCGATGGAAATATACTTCCTGCCAACTAACCTAACGCCATCGGTGCTGATGGCACTGATGGCCGCTGCAAAATGTGAGTCAGAAGACGAAACGCAGACGTGGGGCTTCCTCCAGGAGTATGTTGCAGAATCTGACCGCCTTTTGCAGGGTTTTCCTGTGGCACAACGTCTATTGAAATTTGTGACGGGCTCCAGCTATCACAACGTTGCGAACGTGGGAGACATAACAGTAGCGTTCAGGACGGCACTGGATGCCCGCAAGCAAGTACATGCACGAGGACATTGATGCTAATGACCGCAGCAGAAGACTTCCAGCAGTTCAGTGGACTAATCGACATGGCTGTAACCAATGGCATGACATTTGAGAACGCTTGATGTGTTCCCTCTACTGTATTTAATGTTTTTTATCTGAACTCACGTTCAGATACTACTACACAAATGTGAATTGATCTGTTGCATCATCCATTGTCTCGATCAGTTGTCTGCACTGCACATGTGCCATCTTGCTTTACGATGATGTCCAAATGTGGACAGGGTGGGAGGAAGCAACAGCATTGATAGACAACTACATTCCAGCATCAAGCCAAGAGAGTACGAAGGAGGGCTAGCACTAGTGGAGTGAGGTTCCAGCCTTCCTCTGTTGTAGTTGTCACATAATTATAAATAACTAAACAATACATGCACCTCATTACCATGTTCCTGTTTGTTTGTTTTATAATTTAATTTAATATTAAATAATAATATTATANATAATATTTTGTATCCTGCGCTGTCTCATGTATCTGCTGTGCAAAGAAGCCAGCTGTATTAAGTTATCAAATTTACAGAATAGATGATGATTATGATGATCCATGCAAGATAATTAAATCCTACGCCTTTCTACCACAATTAATTTGGTCTGCCGATCGCAACCATCAACTGTCTTACGTTTGACTGATTATTGATTCAATCGACTTATACAGGAGGTTTTCTGCATTTCTTTTACATTAAGTTACCACTAGAAAATGTCTAATTCCTTTAGCCTCATGTTTCATGTATGTTAATCAGCAAAGTATGTTCTCTACCCTTTTTTGCTATGACTATCTCTTTCCTTTCCTATGGAACAGGTCACTTTGTCCACACAGTCTGAACCAGGGGTGGCGCTAAAGGGAGGCTCGGGGCTTCAGCCCCCCTTTGGGGAAACCTAGCTCGCAAAAATTAAGCTCGCACTCGTGGCAATCTCTTCCAAAATCTCGCTTAAACCAGCCATCGCGCTGAATAAATCCAGATGACGAACTAATTGCGACATAATTGAGGCTCAGAAATGCAAATTTGCTACTGATTTCACCCAAGATTATTGGGCGCCCGTTCAATTCTTGCTACATTTTACCCAATATTCTTGGGCGCCCATTCAAGATTCTTGCTACGTTCTACCCAAGATTCTTGGGCGCCCGTTCAAGATTCTTGCTACGTTTGACCCAAGATTCTTGGGCGTCCGTTCAAGAACCTTGCTACATTGCCCAAGATTTTTGGG
>OFHS01006405.1:0-10156 GCA_900245855.1 Calvadosia cruxmelitensis | reverse complement strand
TTATTATTATTACTATTATCAGTTTATCACAGTGCAATGAGTGCATCTAGGATAACATCACACTGGTTAAGGTCACGTCATGTCGGCAATTCAGCCAAACCTGCCTTAAATGACCTGACTAACTGTGTTAAAGAGGCAAACTTTAATTGATCATTCTGCTGGCTGCTTAAGTCAGTTGTGATCGCATTACACTCTCCACAATTTCATATGTTCACGTGTTTGCACTTTTCTATGTGAAATTTTTGATGTAAGTGCGGTATAGTCAATGTTTTGTAGATGTCACATTTTTTGGTCCCCACCAAGACTATGATGTTAACAGCAAAACAGCTTCCAACCTGTCTTGAGTGACCACCCAAGAGGCACGCGAAAAGTGGTCTCTTAAATTAACGGGTCACTTAAGGCAGGTGGTCTTTTATGGCAGGTTGTCTCTTAGTGTATGATCTTTAAGGTCAGTTGGAGTACCATATTATTATGGATGTTGCTATCGTGGCTTGCATCACCGATGTGGCGATGTTTATTGTTGAACAATTGACTTATTGTTTGTGATTCTTTCCAGGTGTCGCAAATGCAACTGCAATGGTAATGTCGATGCAAATGCCATTGGAAACTGCAATACTACAACAGGAGAATGCTTGAAATGCATTTACAATACAAAGAACGGCTTCCAGGGTACCTGTGAAGAATGCAAAGATGGTTACTATGGCGACCCTCTTGCTCTGCCTAAAGGTCAATGCAAAGGTCAGTGGAGCAATGGAGGTCACCTTGCTGTTGCTACTGATTCGATAATGTTGTATCATTTGTTGATAGAATACCTCTTGCCTTCTTCTAGCTTGCAATTGTTTTGAAAATGGGACCATTTGGCCGCAGAACTTCAAGGCAGGTGCTCACTTGCTGCCTTGTGATGCCAAAGGACAGTGCCAGTGTCGAGAGAATGTGACCGGTGTCGACTGTAGCAGTTGTGCCCCTGGCCTATGGGGTGTGGCATCTGGTAACGGGTGCGAGACCTGCAAGTGCAATGTTATCGGATCGAACAGCAGTGTGTGTGACGTTACCACTGGTCAGTGCAAATGTAAGGCAGGGATTGGCGGACGCGAGTGTGCAGAGTGTGCCCCAGGCCACTTTGAGTTCTCCAAAAGTGGATGCAGAGGTAAGTTGTCGGCCGTCGTACAAATCACACGGTCAAGCCTGTTTCCAGATGTATTAGTGGAACATCTTTTTGTTTGTGTTGCAAAATGTCAAAATCTGTTGCAAAATGTCAAAATCTGTTATTTTGACCCAGAAACTAGAGATTGACTTATACAAGGTAGATGTATACACTGTAGGACTGCACTTTGTCACTTGAACAGCAGTTTTTTTGTATTTGATTGCAGCTATTAAAGCAGTTGATTTCCATTCATCCTGTGTGCGAAACCATCTTGATAGCTGGGTTAACAATGGCCTATATTATAGACCAATGGTCTACATGTGTCCATGTGCTCACATTGATGGCTAGAGTTGGGCTCCGCTTTGTTACCTATGCCTCTCTGACAACAACAATTCTGTCTTGCAAATTGTGTCTGTTTTAAATGAGTTAGGACATTCAGTGAGATGTTGAACAACAAAGCCAATAAACAGTTGTAGAAGCCAAGCCCGAACGGTAGCACTTTGAGTAAGAGGATACGTTTTTGAATGAGTTTAATCAAATATATGTGGGAGACAGTGATACAGGTAATGGTATGTTTATCATAGAATTGACATTTGTTTCTTTTTTTACCTATTTCTTGATTTTAGCCTGCGAGTGCCACCCTGATGGAGCTCAGTATGTCAACTGTACGAGCAAAGGAGAGTGCATCTGCCGACCAGGTGTTCTTGGCGCGAAATGTGACACATGTCCTGAAAACAAATACAATCTCACCATCGGATGCATTTGTAAGTCCTGACATTTTCACTATGTTGATCTACGTGAATATCTGTCTGATACCGAGATGACATCTTGAGATATATGGACCCAGTAATCACAAGACGTCTTCACGTCATGGCAACGTTATATTGACGTCGCAATGGCGTATTGCATTTATTGAGTTATAGTGACTACCTAGTAAACACAAGACGTCTTCACAACGTACCCGCGATTTAAGAGACGTCGTTTCAACGTCAGAGCTACGTTATAATGACGTCGTACGTCTTTACGACGTCCTCGCGATTCAAGAGACGTCATATTGACGTTATGAAGGCGTCTTGCGTCTACTTAGAATAATTGTAGTGAATACCTTTATGACGTATCTGCGATTCAGGAGACGTCGTAACAACGTCACAAAGGCGTTTTGCGTTTACTGGGAACTGTACAGTACAGTACAATAATGATTCCAAATATCAGACATGCAGCAAAGTTCTTTGTTCTTGCAAGCGTCCATAGCAGTATGGAAGTGAGATTCTATGTTAATGAGGTTATGCTAGATAAACAAAACTGCTTCCACACTTGCCAAAGCTGCTTTACCTATATCGTGTAATGAGAACGTGTTTTTTCATAACAGCTAGCGATTTACACTGCTGACTTTCAAAGTGGAAATTAATATGACTATCTTGTGGTTCAATGTCGAAATTATTCTGTGCTTTATTTAATTTTTATTCTTTCCCTTTTTCCATCAGCGTGTCCTCGTTGTTTCAATCTGGTTAAAGACGCGGTTAATTCACTAAGAGAGAAACTGAAAGAGTTAGACAACGTCGTTAGCCAAGTTAACATATCTGATGTGAAAGTACAAGACGAAGCTTTCGAATCGGAACTACGCAATTTGACCGAGATAACCAATAGTCTGGAAATAAGAATAAATAAGATTACAGATAGTGATAAAGAACTAGAAGAATTTTTTGACGAACTAAAAGCGAACTTCTCAAAACTTGAGAAAGCTTCTTCAGAAATGGAGATGGCCTTAGATAAAGCAAAGAACCTGACTTCGCGAGCAGATTCAGATACTTCTATGGCCAAGGACACGATGGATAAAATCCGAAATTTAATCAATGCGACAGCCATCGAGCTGAAGGATATTAGCAAAAAGATGGCGAGTGCAATCAAGGCGTCTTCAGAAGGATCAGGCAATACTGGAAAGAGAATGAAAGAGATTGCACAAGAGGTAAGATTATGGACTGTCGGTTCAATCTGTCATAGTGATCGTCGGGTGGAACCGTGGAAGAGGTTCGATTTAACCCTTTGACTCCCAGCACTATTTGACTGAAAGAGGAATAATTAATGACAGACATTAAAGCAAAACTTTCAACGAAGACGAGAATCAAATCGAAACAGGCATCAGGGGACTGTGACTTTCTATTATCATCATTCATGTACAATTTCCACTCATTGTACTATACAGTGAAACCTGTCTGTAATGATGTCACCTTTGGGACCTGAAGAAAATGACCTTTATAGACAGGTGAACATTCTGTCCAGGTTGATTTCTATAGAAATTGTTATTTTTGGGTTATGAAGAATGGCCTTTATGCACAGGTGGCTGCTCTGTAGAGGTGGCCTCTAATACAGGTGTGACAGTACTGTACTGTATTGTTAGATAGAGATCTAAACAAAGGACCAAGGTGATTATGACATATATCCAGAGATCCGATTAATTAGATATAAACATAGGATTCGTACGTTTACCAGATTATGTGAATATCCGATCAAGCGAACTCACAACTTATAATAGAAAACTGGGTAGAAATACAAATGGTTGCCTAAATATCGCATAAGAACGGCATCCGATTTAACCAGTATTATAATTCGACTTTAGTTTGCATCCTTTCATTTTCAATTGCAGGCGAGACAGTTGGCAGATGCCCAAGAAGCAGATTCAAAGCAAATCGACATGATGGCAAATATGGCGTTGAACACGTCCCAGAAGGCGCATGACAACACGAACGAAGCCGCTGATCTACACAAGGACGCCGAAGCCAACCTGAAGCGACTCGATAGCAAAGCGAAAGATGCCTCGGCGCTGGCGAAAGAACTCCACATGAAGTTACTCGCTCTTCGTAATTCATCGAAAGATGCGATCTCTCTGGCTGAGGAATTAATCGCTAATGCTTCCATGCCATTACCCGACTTTGGAATAAACAAAACCAAAGGTAAGGGCGCATAATTGCCAATAAGCATATTTGGATGCGATTTTAAAAGGAAATCAACATGCTGTAAAACATATTCATATTTTTATGATTTATTCTACGTATTTATATATTTATGTGCAATAACAGTTTAATAGTTGTATTAGTTTACATAGCAATAATCACAGTTTAGAAAGAAATCTGCCATTTGTTTTGCGATTGATCTTTTTCATTGTGCAATTCAAGCATGCGTCTAGTTAAGCTGGCTAAATACTGTACGGGAGTTCGAACATTATGCAGCTACTGAACATCTAAGTCGGAAATCTTTTCATTTTATTAGCTTAACATTTATTTTTAAATTTGGGCTTAGTATTTAATGTACAAAATGTGATGGTATGATTTCTTCCGTTGTTCATCATCATGATCATCATCATCATCATCATCATCATTATATTTATTTGTCCTCGCATTCTACTGTAATAATTATACATATGCATGTTACAGTTATAATGAAACCTGTCCATAACGGTCACCTTTGGGGCCTGAGGAAAATGACCTTGACAGGTGGCCTTTCTGTCCAGGTTTATTTCTATAGAAAGCGTCCTTTCGGGGTTACGAGAAGTGGCCTTTATACACAGGTGGCTGCTCTATAGAGGTGGCTGCTAATACAGGTTTGACTGGACCTACCTTACCTGTTGTTACATTAGTTTGTTATTACTCGTAGCACTTGCAGAAAAGCTGTTGAACGACGCATTCCAATCGATCAATGTGTCTGGTATGGTGATGGAAGAAGCACAGCCTTTGATTGACAACTTCACGAAGAACGAGAAAGAGGCGAGGCTTCTTATGAAAGAGGGTGAAGGACTCCATAATGAGGCTGATGAATACGGTCGTCGTGCAAAGGAGGCTTACACCAAGGCAAAAGAAGCTCAAGAGAAGGCTGAACGAACAGCAGCTGAAGCGCAAAAGACGTTGGATATTCTGAAGGTATAATGCAATGTGTTCAATTATTATAGAGTAATAGCGCTAGGGGCTATATGGCAGCCAAGAAATCGAGGGAGCAACTGGGGGGCAAGGCGTCAGTATTGGAAACGTGGCGTCATCTAAGACTGTTAGAAAGTAGGTTATTTTGGGATCCTCTGGATGTCGAAGGCACATAGTTCCTCCGAGCAGATTTTAAATTTGGAGGACACTTTGAAACTGGCGGCGTTAGATCTGCGTTGCTCCATATTTGTCTAACCTACACAGTCGAACATCATACGTGTAACCGACGTTCAAGCAATTCGATTCGTTCTTTCCGTGGCTCTTTGACACTTGCTAGCTAGATGTTCGTCAATGTTTGTCAATGCTTGTCAATGGCCGTGATGCTAGGGATTTCATCGCAATGAGCGTATTTTGTGAGCAGCCGGCTCGATGTGCAGTTATCCAATCATCGTAATTTAGATACAGTGAATCCTGCCTATAACGGTCACCTTTGTTGAGAGGAAAATGACCTTAATAGGCAGATGGCTTTTCTGTCCAGGTCGATTTCTATATAAAGTGTCAGTTAAGGGGTTATGAAGAGTGTCCTTTATACACAGGTGTCTGCTCTATAGAGATGGCCGCTAATGCAGGATTGACTGTATATGCTCATTAATTGAACTCTTCTCATTCGAAATTGTCAGGGATTCAACGAACAAGTGGAGAAATCCAAGAGGAACGCCACGGAAGCGTTGAAACTTGTAGCTCGCATACGACAGCTCATCGCAGAAGCAAACAACAACTCCAAGAACGCCAGCACCGCCACAGACGAAGCCTCGGCACTTGCCGATGAAGCTCGCAAGACCTTGACGGCCTCGAACGACACTCTCAACGGCGTGAAACAGGTTAGTACTGATGCAACGTTGGGTGTTGCGTCAATGATGGCAGACGATCGCTGAATAGAAGATAATTTCTGAAGCCGAGTCGTGAAACGCTGTTCCTTCACTAGTATGGTGAGCCACAAATGTCAAGGCAAATCTTATTTTTCATTTTGAGTAACGTATTTTATTTTGAGCAACTAACTTTAATTTTGACCAACTTGCTTTAATTTTGACCAACTTTATTCGAACAGCAAATAACTAATACTTCCACTGGGCAAAACATTTTACTTGTACATTAGTCATTCCATCTGACGTTTACGTACGAAGATGACGCATCAAAGCGAATAGAAGATCTACATTAAGAGTTAATCGATAGAAAAGGTAGATGTCAATATGTTTAACGAAGGTAACCATCTAATAAACCAATGGCTTGTCTTCCTAGAGGTCATCGACAACTTGAGAAATAGATAAGACACAACGAATATACATGTTGGCTTGACCAGGAGTCGATACCCGGAACGTATGACTGGCAGCCGGGCATACTAACCGCTGACTGACCGCAGATCTGTGTATTAAAAGAAGCATCACATATGGATCATGCTCTTTAAAGCAATACTGTTGCATTTTGATAGACTTCTTACTTATAGACCTGTCCAGCTATTTGACATGTAGAGAAATCTGCAAGTGTGATCATTGTTTTCCTGAAGCAGATGAGCCTGTGGGACCGCTTCTTGGTCCCTAGGTGTGGTCAATGAAGACCGGTTTGCCCTTTGTTATTATTATAATTTATGAATTAGTTATGATAATTATAAACTTGCTTCCCTTTGTAGGATGTGATGACGGCCTTGAATGATTTAGCACGTCAGCTTAACGCCACTGCCGAGTTCGAGTTAAACATAAACGAAACCCTCCGCGAAGTCAAGAACACATCGGATGCTTTGGAAACCTACAAACAACAAGCAGCTATGGACGCCATATCACTTCAGAACGCCCTCAACGCCTCGCTAGACGCTGGTGATAAAGCCACAGAAGCACAAGACAAACTAGACAAGGCACTGGCTGCTATCGACGAAATCGTCGTCGAATTGCTCAATCTTGATAGCCTCGACATGGCGACATTAGAAGACGCGGAAGGGAGATTCGACGTCGCCAACAACACGATATTTGGTGAACTGGACATGGAAATCGAAAGGCTTCGAAATTCAGCTATTACTCGCGAGAACGAGATCCGAATGTTCGAACTGTCCCTTGAGCCTTTGCGTCGTCAGATAGCTCATGCCCAGGAACTCTTCGACACTTTCCCAAGGAGTTGTTACAAGAAGAAGCCGCCAATCGAGCAAAGGCGTTAGTCGATGGCCGCATTCACATTTTACTAAACCTGTCAACTGTATTCTGTTAAATTAAGATATATTTTACAGCACCCTTATCTCATTTACAAAGGCTACCGCGTGAGAGCTATGCATTGAACGTTGTGATTCTAATAGCATCATGTTGTTCTTATCAATCTCATTCGCGGGTCGCTGCCCTCCATCAATGCGAGGCAGTTGTCATGGTGACCTCGTCTGACATCTGAAGAGGTTTGACAACACGAAGCGACGTTTTGACTGCTGTTATTATTAGTAACCTATTCAACTCAACTCGTACGTTTCATGTACGATATTGTCAACTGATCTGAATAATTATTTCAAAAGTACTTTTTTGTCTCGTTTGTCCGTCTTACCAAGCCTCCTACATTATTCAATCATTTTCTGCTCGACAGTTTCAAAAAGAAAAACTTGAGTTTACACGCTAGCTTAGCTAGGATGGTTGGACATCAGAAATAGTGTATCAAATCAGTTGTCAACGCGCTGTTTCTGGACGAGGAGATTTGCAGTCCTTATGCAATTTAGGAGTTAAGCAGCTACAGTCGCGTGTTTTTGTTGAGTTGAAATCAACAATTTTGACAACCAAGAACAATTCTTGAAATTGACCATTATAAAATATAAAATAGAGTTAAGGTTGAATTCGCCTCAATAAAAGGCACTTTCTGGTGTCATCATGCATATGGTAGAGGTCAACCAGCATGAATCCCAAAGTGCAATGTGACTCTACAGCATTTGGGTATTTTAACTATGATGTCATCAACCTATACCGTCAGTCGTTTGACACTCCATTACAATATTGCATATCTATGAAACCTTAGATTATAAGATAATACCTTAATATTTAACATTGCAAACTTGAGTTACTCCGCGGAGAGGGGAAATATATCATCATCATCCTATACCGCGCTGTCAAGGAATTTCTCAAGCAGTGGTCCGATGTCAGCTGGTAGCTCCGGAACGATGTGTAGGAACTTGCTTCTCTACGAACGAATGCCTCTCAGGTCGAACAAACATTCGACCTGTTGAAACCAGAACAGTATCTGGACACGGTGGAAGGGCGGTAGCTTGAGTGGTGCTGTGGTCTTTGTCACTTCCATTGCCGTTGAGCTAGCGGCAGAAGGATTGCTCTCGTTCTGCGCGGGGTTACCATTTGTACTGGCTACTTCTGTGCCAGATACAACAATATTAGACGGTTCCATAATGGACAGTAATGAACAGAAAAGGACCAGGCGCAATGGGTGTTGAACAGAGAGCTGATTAATCAATTAAAGCTACGATAATACATGAATAAGAGGTTAACATGAATGCGAGGCTCCGCGCTTGGGTCCAGGACATGCTTAACCTAAGCAAATTCTTTGAACAACAATCTAACTTTGTCGGTGTGGTTTAAAGCCAGGATGCATGGTTGCTAATCAGACCTTCCGGTTAGGCCCCTGTGCCAGCCCACACTCGTATTCATTGCATCTCTGTGGTTTTAATTGTCGAGGACTCCAAGGGAGACAAATCGGTTTTCCGTCGATAAGCAACAACAACGTATCACATTATTGGTCAATAAGGGCCGTTTTCACACGACCGTCTACAAATCCAACTCAGTTCAAAGCAACAATGAGCAAGTACAGCCAAGTAGAAGAAGAGATGCGAGTTCCATTTTGCAGCAAAAAGATTCTGACTAAATGCTACAACCGTATTAATTAGCTCTTTATCGATATTTACTTTTTCTACTTGCACTAGTAATCTCATATGATCCAAGGGGCTTTTATAAAACGTCCTGGTTGATCACAGTTGTTGATTTTAGACACATGGGCATATACAAACTAGCACACATTGCCAATTAACTATGCACGGGATACATTTAACATACAATATTACGTCAATTTCTTCATGACGTCTGTACATGGTTATTTTGTACAAATAATCGAACGGTGATATAAGATAGCTTAGTTACTACGTACAAGCTGCTACAATATATCTAACCGTTAGTCACTGTTCTGTTCAAGAAGTTCAGAATCCCAATCCACCGACTTGGCATCCAAAACACTGTCAAGTTTATCTCCGAATACTGTACATCGTTCTCCAGAAGATCACTTTCTTTCTTACGCCAATGTTAAATTAGGCACGGCAAACATTTGTCATATATAGCTGTATCCCTGAAGTAGATATTTCAATGTCAAGATCCTCAATGTTTTAGAAGTATATTTTTCACTGTTCGTGGTATTGGGCCCATCTTCTAAGAAAGAAAAGAATACAAGCAGATTATTTCAAGGATTGTTCTTGGCTGTCAAAATTGTCGATTTCAGCTCAAAAACATGTGACACTGTAGTAACTTAAATCCCAAAATGCATCAGGACTACACTTGGCTAATTATTCCGATAGGATCATAACTTACAATCTTATGTCTTGGCTTTAATATTCTCCTTGGCTTGCGTTCTATTCGCATTCTTCGCCATCTTTTATCTACTTTCTTTGCACGCTTTTTGCCAGGTAGATAATTGCGTTGATATTGGTTGTAGCGAGCTGCCATATTTTGCCGATTACCCCCTGCACAACAGTATGGATGACAATACCAAGCGCATGTAGCCCCACATGATGGTGCACATGGTTGTTGATAGTACGATGGGGCTGCTTGAGGAGGTGGTGCCGGAGGTAATGCTTCTGAGACAGGAGCCAGAGGGTATTGGGGAGAACTCACACCGCTCGTTTGAGGTACTGAATCATACTGAAGATTGAAAGGTGTATCAATGGATGATGGAGGAGGCGGCATATTGATCTGGGGCACAGGAAATATAGGCTGAAACGACGAGCCGATGGATAACGTCTGGGGATAAGGCGAAAGAGGAAACGGATATGGTGGTGGCGGAGAAGGAGGAGGTGGTGGTGGTG
>OFHS01006404.1:0-10157 GCA_900245855.1 Calvadosia cruxmelitensis | reverse complement strand
TGGAAATCGAGCAGAGTTGCTACAAAAATCAAGGAAGGAGCATAACAACTTTGTCTGTTGCACATCATTATTTTGGTGAACCCGATAGCCTCATGTATAATTAAATAATTAATTAGGTTCATCACGTAGCATATTCTTAAATTTAGTTCCCTTTAGATATCTTTTAGTTACTGTCTTTTTAACTTTATTCATTTTAATTTCTGTAAGGGTAATACAAATGTATTATGCGACGTTATTTAGTTACTGTCGTGTCATTCACATGTAGGATGTCTCACTCCAATAAGCCTTACTATGCTTATGGTCAATGACTCAATGTTATTGTTCAATGTCCCACGACAAAAAGAACTGAAAACATTAATATTACATTGCAAATTTTTAATAGATAGATAGATAGATATTTATTTTGATCATGAACAGTACAGCAGAGTTTTTTATACAATGAATATATGAGTTAACTAGAAAAAAAAGTACATGATCAAGGTCATCCCGTAAGCACTAACAGCTTGTTTGTTTGGGAGACCTTATATAGATTACATCACTAAAATTTAATTAAAATAAAAAATGGCAAGAATAGAGAAATGAAAGAGAGAATTGAAAATTATCAGAAACTAATGAAGGTTTTCACCCACCAAAAACCAACCAGAGTTACTCAAACAAAACGATTTCTTCGGTGGATCAACATACAGTAGTCAAGAAAACACCGAACTTTCTAACTCACTATTACGATTGACCTAAGCGGTATTCAAAATTATAAAGTAAAGCATGTAGCCAGGTCATATGACCTCCTAATTATGCTTATTATGCAAAATATAATCTAATGAGCTATGAAGGAAACTGCTGACAGCTTGGCTTTCAAGAAATTATGTGTAGATTATTTAATTTCTACTACTTAAAAAAACAAAACTGAAAATATCTTGTAAATGGTTTACCTGTATCCACTTTGTTATGTATCAGTCCATTGAAAAAAAGCCCATAAAGGGCTTATATGGTCTCTGAATAAATGATGATGATGATGATGATGATGAGCAAATATGCAAATAATGTCGATTACCGTAACAATACGCGAAATATATACAAAACAATCCTTCAGTTCAGATGTGTTAAAATAGTAAGGAACTGCGCATTGTTTATGTGGTGAGTTGGTCCAGAAGAGATCCGGCAGCTTTTGATACAAACCGAAGCCAAAGATTCATGAAGGGGTATAATCAACAATTGAAAGAACATGTACAGCAGAATGATTAAGCTAATGCACAGATATGGTTTGCACTATGTTATATACAAATGGTAGCTTTTGCTCAGTTTTGGGGTGAGAAAATTTTCTTTGCAAAGGTTGGATAAAACTTTAAATGCCTCAAGTTTTGGAAACTCTTTGTTAACAACCCACGTTATAAATTATGAGCGATCTCTGCGGTTCAAAGGATTATGTACGAAATTCGTAAATTTGAGAACAAGATAAAGTCCTGGACTCGAGTGGGGAGCCTCGCATTCCTGTGAATGTCGTATTGATGTGCAGTAGTATATATACAGTATATCGTAGTTTCGTTAATTAATTAGCTCTAGTTGCTCAACAATCATTGGGCGCCTAAAATTTAGCCAGTACAATAGCCGCATCCGTTGTAGTTATGGCCAATTAGGCCATCTATTCACATTTGACTGCCAATACAGACCCTGAAGCGCAAATAAACTCCCCGGTAAATGTTCCAGTAGCGAATAAATCTCTGTCGTATTCCATGCTACATTGCAAAGCCGTTCGAGTGCCATCTTCGTAAAGTCCTCCAATGAAAACTTGACATGCAACTTTGTATTGTTTTGCAAGCATCCAATGTACACGTGATCGAATCGATTGTGCAATAACTGCGCACCAGGCTCCTGTTTCTTTGCTGATAGCTGGGATACCTTCTAAGTGGATCCGTAGTTCGTAGCGAATGGCATCGCACATTGCAGAGGTGATATTTTGGCCTTCAATAAAACTTCCGTGTTGCGGTGCTTGTGCTAAATATGATACATTTGCACGTAAAGGAATCTCGACATGAGTGGGGGTAATGATTCGAAATATTCCCTGATCTCTGTCTGATCTTGGGTCGTTTGCGATAAACTTTTCGACAATGCTGGGGCCAACTAATGCCGTGGAGGATTGGTCCTTCGCAATCTCGCGTTTTGGAGTTGTCCCTGCTGATTCATTTCCTCTGTTGTTGTTGTTGTTGTTGCTGTTGCTAGTATTTGAGCCCTGGGCTTGAGACTTAGGTCTTCCTGGTTGCTTTAATGAGCGAAAAGATTCTTTAAGTCGGTGCTTGAGTCTTAAGTTACCTGGTCTCTTATGGAAATGGTCTCCTGTTGTCTCGTTATTGTCCTCAATTTTCAACTCCATTTGATCCGGTTCAGGGACAGTGAATGAGGGCAACGAAGACGAATGCTTTAAATGAGGTGAGCTCGGTGGATCCGAACAAAATCCGCTTTGATTAACTCGCGGATTGTTGCCTCGTTCATTTCTACCTCGTACTGAAGAGGATTGTAACAAACTTCTCTTGAAATTAGTTGGAGAGCCCCTGTTACGACGCCGTATTGTACTTGAAGCACTCCCTTGGATTATTTTTGACGTATGCTGTTCAGGGGTTTCGGAAACACTGTGTCTTTCATGGTGAATGTTTTTGTCATGAAGTTTCCAATTCTCGTTATTGTTATTGTTATTATGGATTTTGTTATCCTTTCCTCTATCCTTGCGATAATCTTTCATTTGTTTTCTGACCGCAAATATTCGTTTCGATCTTCCATCCGTCGCCGCAGTTTTGTCATCGTCCGAATGATTGTCGTAATCGCTAAGAACAGGGTCACCAATTTGAATTCTTCGGGTCTGTTCTTCTAGGTTTTCCACGCAGCTCTCGTTAATAAAGGCTCTGCTTCTTCTGCCGTCGGATGCATGTTTCTTTTCACACCTAGTTTCATAATTTGATTTATCATGAACAGGTTTTTTCCTATTTGTATCAATCCGTTTATCTTCAACATCCTTCGTGGTTTTCTCTGGGTTTCCCCGTTCTGGATCGCTGGCAACTCGTTCCCTTCTGAAATGGGGCATTTCGTCCTTCGGTGTAGCTGAAAATAAGGATCTCATATTGCGCCTTCTAGAGTGGGATGATTCCGAATTACCGTAAGCTGAAGAATTATTAGTTTTACCTCTTGAATAAAAGGCATCTCCTTCGACAGTTGCTTGACTTGAGTCCGTATCAACATCTCCGTCTTCTGCAGGATTGAAAGCATCATAGGAAAACACTCCTGAATTTCGCTCAGAATCCCTGCTTTTAAAACGGTTCCTGTCCTCTGCCGATAGCCATAAATCAGAAAGTATCGAACGCTCCATTCAGATAATCTCTGATCGTGCGATGATGTAATTGATTCTATCGAATAAAAAGCTAATTATATGATAGATAAAATGCTCAACTCTTGACAGAATGATTAATTGAGAGCGAGAACTCGTGTGTGGCTTCGGTCTATCCAGCCAGCCAGAGAATGTTAGACATTTCAAAGCTTGCTCAAACATAAAACCGTGGTTAGAAAGCAATCCGCCAGCGTTGGCCAACTTTGGTTTACCAAAATGGTTATTCGGTTTCACGCTAATGGTTTGTTTAGTTTCCATTTCACTTGCTTCACTTGACCGCTTTGTAACACATCAACACTATAAAACTGAATCATCGTCCGCGTATTTCAACTTACATGCTTGCCTGCTTATGGTGTGTTGGAAGACTAACATATTGCAAGTAACAAGGTAAATAGATAACAGTAATATGATTGCACTAATAAAAAATCATCAACCGTGTAAGTGTTAAACTGCTAAAGCGATCATAACAGCTTATACAGCTGCTTTATAAAACTAAATCTTTCTTTGCTCTTGGAGGTTTTCATGAGCTAAATACTGTATTCTGTATTTAATAAGACCTATAAGGTGGCCCACAAGTGTCATGGCAAATCTTATTTTCATTTTGAGTAGCTTAATTCTATTCTGAGTAACTTAATTTTATTTTGAGCAACTTAATTTTATTTTGAGCAATTTTCTTTCAAGCAAGCAACTTACATTTCCCACTCAGCAAAATTTATTTCCATGTATCAGTAACTTACTACGGTGGCCAACAAGAGTCCAGACGCTTACTAAAATCAAGCTGAAGCAGTCCTGCAGTATAAATATTGTTTATCTATTTCAAGGTAACTTTCTACAACATGTGATTGACATTTTCAGTATCTTTTACTACGGTACGAACGAATCCTACCTAAATTCCTAATACATAAATCATGAAGTGCGCATGACTTTTACATGCGAATCGGATGCAATCGATTTCATTTAAATCGGACCGCCGTAATCTGATATCTTTCGATTTACCGAAGCAATCATGCCAAGACGGAATCATTTCACAGCAACATTGACCAATGGATAGTTGATCTAGCCGCTTAATTGATCCAAGTGCGATCCAATTAAACGAGGTCGACTGTACAGTATATACGCAAAACCTATAAGAAGCGCGATGCTATTTTTTCTAAATATTTCCCTCGATTCCCTGTACTTCGTCCAATCAATTTTGCAGTGGAAATGCTGAGGCATTTGATGAAAGTGCGAAGGAATTTCTGAGTGCATTCAAGCATCGCGCTCCTACTTGATTCAGAAGAACAGCTTGTCGTCATCATCATCATCGTCAGCTTGTCTGTAAAGAGAGAGAACAATGCCAGCATTTGTAAGTGTAACTACAGTGAAACCTGTCTATAACGATCACCTTTGGGACATGAGGAAAATGACCTTTATAGACAGGTGACCTTTCTATCCAAGTTGATTTCTATAGAAAGTGTCATTCTGAGGTTATAAAGAGTTGCCTGTATACACAGGTGGCTGTTCTATAGAGGTGGCCGCTAAAACAGGTTTGACTGTATCGAACCAATTAGACTTTGATAGTCGTAAGAATAGGTTTGTTTTGATGATAATATTAGAGTTCTAGTAATTTATGTGCACATGATTTGCATCGCGTAATATATTCTTCGCATGTAAGCAGTATACTGTATAATATCAGTAAAATTAAGTAATTAACGACTCCCGACAAGAGAGAAAGCGCTAACAAATCACCATTGCGAATTCAAGTCTCGTAGCACAAGCCAAAAGCTGGATCAGTACAATTACAGTAAAGATAATATAGCAGCCGCATTTACATAATTAAAATAATTAGCAAGATAGGACAGTAGGCATAATTGAGACGTCATAGGTAAAACATCTGACACCATAGTATAAGGACAATCGACAAACTGAGAAGAACTTCACACAATCACGGCATTGAATACAATTTCAAAATTTCCATAACTTTATTCGTAACAGTAAACTTAACTGAAGAAAACTGAATAAAAGGCGAAATCCGAAGATTTGTGGCGTGATGCCGCAATTGATAGATTGAACTGCTAAATTCAAACATGTGTACGGATGTTAGCCTAGATCTGGATCAGACTACATTCCGAATAATTAGAATAATTAACGACATATTAAATTATTGTTCTGTGCGGTTCTTCAGCGGAACAGTATATACAGTATACTGTATTGATACGTGTCTTCATGTGAACAATAATGAACAAAAATATTACAAGAATAGAAGGCACATGCATGTGCGCTTACTCTAAACGGAATAATAAACTGTTATTCTGAAAGGTCTACCAATTTAAATTTTTCTCGAAAAACAAGACATTCGGTGCGTCGACAACATCTTGCGGCAGATCGTTCCACAACCGCACAACACGATTGAAAAAGGAGTGATGTCCAACGTTCATTGACGCACTGGGTAGATAATACCGCTTATCGTGCCCACGCGTGGTAAGCGGCAATAGTGTCATGCTGCTTGGCAAACTGATCTATAATTGACATGTCACAGCTTTGAAAAATAAAGTTAAATCATTTATGCTTCGGCAGCGCTCAAGGGAGTCAAGGTCTAGAATCGACATTCTGCTCTTGTAGCCATCGTATATTATTCATAATGGTTAATAACATTCTTTGTAATTTTGTATTTTTAAGTGGTATCTCTGACGAATTTAAAGACGCAATGTTCGACATCATTGAATTCAATGTTTCACCGCAAACTCATTCGATAGTCACCATAAAGTATGTCACACATCCACACATTATGTTCATCAAAGGCTTGTCAGTCAATCTATCAACAAGTGATGGCTCACCGCACAACTGACAAACATTCAATCAAACAACAGGGTTACTTTAGCATTTATTTTTAGTCAAGTCCTATGATTTTGTTGTGTATCTATCTCGGCATGTGCGTCAAATGACGTCATTCCATATTGAGACCTATACTTGAAATGAGCCAGCTCTGCTCAGTGAAGCAGATTGCTATTTGCTTGGCATAGAGAATGTCGTGTCATCTAATTGCCCATAATCTATTTGTATATCACCCTGGTATAAAGGACATTATACAGTTTCCGTCCAGTATATACTGTAAACCTATACGAGTAGTGATTGACCCAATTAGCACAGACCTTAACCTCGCAATCAAACACATAATATGTGTTTAATGAAATATTATTTCATCTTTATAAAGAGAGGCTGTAGTCTCCGTATGTTCTACTCGTGTGAAGATCTAACCATATATAGTTGGCCGGGCGGCAAAGTAATTTCTTACATGAAAAGTTATTTTTTTGGGTAACTTTTTCAAGTAAGTAGCTACAGTACTTTTTACTGAAAGTAACTTGTAACTGTAACTAGTTAGAGTTTTCCTTAGTAACTAACCAGCAACTTTTCGAAGCTACTGTTGCAGTGGCATCAGACTCCATAACAAACGAGACTCAGTCAATCGAAGGGACGATGATGTTGCAACGAGTATAATTCAAGACCGACTGAATCATGTAATGCAGGCTTACAGATATAGATATACTGTAGTGCATCAAGCACGAATACGAGACCAGATGAAAACGAGGCTACGACGCCACTGCACTACTTTTGTTTAGAGCTACTTACTTTCGCTTTCCCAGGTATTATTGATCATGAGACAATATTCTTCAGAGAATATATAAATTTTGTATAGCAAATTAAAATCCAAATCAGACAAAACCAATAAGTTCACAAGGATCATCATCATCATCATACATTTTCTTTATACTCACATACTACTGGAGAAGAAGAACTCCTATTTCCAGTTACCTTGTGACGTTTTACAGTATGGCGAGTTATAAAATAATAGAGAATAAGTGTAAAATTAAACCTTGATTACTGCATAAGAACAGTAATGTGTATATAAAAGCAGGCGGAAATTGCAAATAACATGTACAGTGTTTTCCGCGGGACGTGAGCAACAGGGTAGGTCATAGACGCCCTAGCTCTGAGCAAAGATCGAATTGCTTCATAGCTACTTTGAATGCTGCCTTGCTACTGATGGTAGAGACCTCAGGAGTTATGCAAGCGTACGACGTCTAGTTGGAATGTGGAGTTTTGCATGAAGTTGCTCCGATGTTCTGAGAAATAACGAACTTGAATTGGCATTCCGTGCCATATTCTCATGGTCACATCGACGAAAGTAACTTTGCAGGCACCTGCATACCAGTTACGATTCCAGTGACAAATGTAACTCTGGAGTCTGGATATCATTTTGCTGGAAAACGTTCTGGCCATGTTAAAGCTTCAGAAAGCGAAACGTTAAATCCCTGATGCCAGTTTGATAGTACGTTATATTTACTAATGCAGATAAAAATTCTGAGTTTATTGCGCAGTAGCATAAATGAATTATCCCGCTATAATTACCACAGCATAATAATCGTTACGATTACAGTTCGTGAGCATAATCTTACATGCAATCGTGTATTTACAGTAATTAAGTTGTGCTATCAGACACTGAGGATGTTCAGATAATGATGAATGGATGACCTATAGACTACAATACCATGCTACGACCACGTGGTAAAGCCGTCAGTGAAAGTTTGTCCTTTAAACGCTTGATTAATCTTACAATAGCGGATATGTGGTAAGCGCCAGTATGCAAATTAGCCATGATCTCAGTAGTTCTCCTGTAATGTAGGAGAAGTTGGAGAACAGCCGCTATCTACAGTCTGTTCTTTAACTGTAATACTGAGCTCCATGCGGTTAGCAGAGAGTTAGTATTTTTTCCATCGTTTTCTCTCTCATTTTGTTACAAAGTTTGAGAGGGAGAACGAGGTCACACGAACGCACATGCGCAGTACATAATGATCTCCCATAGCCTATTATTGCATAAGTTATATTCACTCTCATCTGATCCTTGATCTGATCTTACTCATCGTAATCCGGATGCTTGAGTACCGCTGATGCGTATCCAGGGCTAATAATTAACAAAGTAGCTGGATCCCTTGGCTATCTCTCCCTGTCACGGCCACCATCCCCCTACCAAATATGTACTACATCAACCGTTAGAAATTATGAAAACAGGGTGTTCTACGCAAGAAAGTAAATTTATCTCAGGGTTAATCGAAGCACTTTGTTTATTTACAAGTTTCAACTTTTTTTGCAGGAAAAAGATAAAATGTGGAAGCTTACGGGATTTTTACTGTGTTATCCTCTTTCGCCGTATTGGCTTGTGATGTTTAGTTGCTAGTTTGCTACCAACTATCCAGGAATTTAGATAATATCTTACAGATACAGAGCCTACCTCCGACAGCTAATGATAAACTACTTTATTGCTAATCCCAATTTGCTATCGCAGATTTCATCTAATTTTGTATAAGTTGTTTTGCTTCTCCGATGTGCGTCACACTTTACGTTCGCTTCCACTTTGTTGGTAGAATCGCACTAATACGCATGCGTCTGAGTCCAAGGTTCAAAATGGCGTTTCAACGCTGATGTTTTGAAGTTGTCGACTTTTCATCTGAAAGTTGTTGTATGAATTACGGATTGTCTGACTGACTGTCATGGCTGATAATGACGACGAGGCAAGCAACATTATTCTTTAGTTATATTTCGTAGAGAAATGTTTTTATTACTGTAGATTTGCTTGCCATTTTGATGTTCAACGCATTGAAACTTCCTCAATTTAGAGCTGAACTTCATGATTAGTTTATCATCGCTAGGCATACTCCGAGTTATTATGTGTCGATTTTTTGCTTCTTCTCCTAGCTCTCAATTTTATTCTCTTAGGAATCTGAGGTGTTTGAAATCATCGACTATGTGAATGCAACGGAATGGGAGAGGTTTGTGTGCAGTGCAGGCTGACTTCTGAAATGATTTAGGCCTACGTAATCCTTTGTGTCGTAAGGCTGTCGAATTTGCCACAATAGGCCCACAATTTACACAGCTCACTGACGTATTTCGTCAATAAGAAAGAAAATTTCTCGTCACTCATGATGATGTTGGAGAATATTTCTTTGTTTTGGTTCTCCGTTCAGTATCGCCTCCATTGTTTTGTTTTGATCGAACAAGCGATAACGATTGAATCCACAAAGACTCTGTTGTTTTATAATACCAGGCTAGTTTCCATTTCATAAGTTTCTGGTCTGTTGTGAGAGAGCATGGTGTCACTTCATCATTTTACAAGTTACCTCGAGAGTTGACAAGCAAACGTCATTTCAGCAGCTGCTTAATTAGCTTCTATTGTTTCATAATCAGCTGTGTCAAGCATGTGGCGCCTGCAGACATATTGTTTAGTAATGCACATAACTATTCATTGAATCAGCTAATTACGACCTGTCAGAGGAGCTTATCCTTGAAAAGAACTCTTCTCAAAGAGCTCTTCTAGAGGTCACTTTGAGAGTATGTTTGAAATATTTTTCGCCATTGGAAATATAGTTGGAGACAGGTAAACAATGTCATGTACTTCCATACTTGTTGGTTTATTTTTTGTTAGTTAAAATCAGATTGTGAGATTAGCCAGTGATTTATGCAAATCGAGCTTACAGTGAAATCTCGTTAATATCACTATGGTTTTCCAGTCAAAAATCGTGATAATAAGCGGGTTGTGATATTAAGCGGGTTAAAATAGTTGATTCTGACAGTGCTTTGGTTCTCAGACTGAAGTGATATTAAGCGGGTTGTGATATTAACCGGAGGTGATATTAACGGGGTTACACTGTATTACTTCAGATGTAGATAGATAGATAGATAGATTTTTTATTTGACCATCAAAACAATGTTAATTACATACAAATATGATTTGAAGTATAAAAAAAAA
>OFHS01006401.1:0-10161 GCA_900245855.1 Calvadosia cruxmelitensis | reverse complement strand
CAACCCTAACATCAGTGTTAGTGAAAGGCCGCACTGTAGCAGAGAAGCTTCTAGTTTCCATAGCATCTTATTATATCTTGTGTAAACTTCTTGAATATAATTGTTTTCGTTTGTTCGACAGACTTGATGCTGTTGAGGATCTGATGGCCATTCCTGATGTTGCTGCACAAGCCAAAGATCTTCTTTCAAAGCTTCCTGATCTGGAACGCCTACTCCGCAGGTAACAACACTGGTAACTGTAGAGTAATATGATTTCCAGGTCTTCAATTGGGTTAGATATGTTTACAGGTACAGATAAACATGGGCCAATGAAAAATGGTCTCTTAGCACAGGTGGTCGCTTAAAACAGGTAAATTATATTGTTTTACCTTCAATGGATTACTTGAAAGTGGTCGTGTAAGACAGGTGGTTGTGCATGACAGGTGGTTGCTGTTTACAACGGAATAAAGATACAGTGAAACCTGTCTATAATGGTCGCCTTTGGATCTGAGAAAAACGACCTTTGTAGACAGGAGGCCTTTCTGTTCAGGTTGATTTCTATAGAAATTGTCATTTTAGGGTTATAAAGAGTGGCCTTTATACACAGGTGGCTGCCCTATAGAGGTGGCAGCTACCGTAATACAAGTTTGACTGTACCGGCTTTAGTTTCAAGTTTACACCAAGGACAAATAAATATTGTCGTACTTTCTTAAGTCAGCTTGGTTTTCGAATGCAAGCCGCAACATCGTATAAAAACACGAGCGAATGCCAATTGCGATTTGCAGAACAATAGGCGAGAGCTGATTATGGATAGTGAAAATCGCACAAATCAGTTGCACAGCTCAAATCACGACTTGGACACTATTAGATTTCATAGCTGTTTGCAATAATGTGGCCAGGGCTTAACATTAGGCATTGCTAGGCCTCGCTTGATTAATTAGTGTAACCCTTTTTCAATTGAAGAATTCACTTTTTTTATTTTCATTCAGAAGTCATATCAATGAGATGGTTTTGATTATTTAGTAATTAAATGTTGAAGCAACATCCGTCTACGTACAGTGAAACCTGTCTATGATGGTCACCTCTGGGACCCAAGAAAACTGACCTTTATAGACAGGTGGCCTTTCTGTCCAGTTTGATTTCTGACCAGGTTGATTTCTGTAGAAAGTATCATTTTTGGGTTATAAAAAGTGGCCTTTATACACAGGTGGCTGCTCTATAGAGGTGGCCGTTAATACAGGTTTGACTGTAATATTGATTCACTACAAGGCCTTTTCACATCTGTGATCTTTGAACTAGCAAACATTTTATAGTAAAGGCACGTGGAGCATTCAATGAAGACTTGGCTTGACTTAAAATTGACTTGTTGAAGTAAAGCCTGCTTAAGGTCAAGGAAGTATTTACTTGACTTCGAGCCGACTTGAGTCCAAAATGTTTTTTATTGGTTTAGAATCCATTCGCTTGGCTCGTTGCGTCGAAGTAAAGACCACCCCGACAGCAGAGCAATCTTCTACAACGAGAATGTTTACAGGTAAATTTTATATAAATAAAAATAAATTATTTTAGGCTGTACGTAAGTGTAAGATATCTTACATGTATTCGCCTGTCATTAATTTCTTATTGATGACAAATATATCAAAATCAAAATCAAAATCAGGTACATATAAACGTGTACCGATGAAAAGTGGTCTCTTAGCACAGGTGGTCGCTTAAGACAGGTAAATTGTGTTGTTTTCTGATAGTGGATCACTTGAAGGTGGTCGCGTAGGACAGGTTGCTGCTAAAGGTAGGTGGTCGTTTTAGACAGGTAAATTGTATCGTTTTACCTTCAACGGACTACTTTAAAATGGTCACGCAAAACAGGTGGTTGCTTAAGACAATTTTGGCTGTAGGACGTTACACGTTCTGCCTAGTACAAGACAGAAGTACGACCAAAGTTGGTTCATTTGACTAAAACTGTTTCCGATTTGCGTAATATCAACTAAGTCTGGCAAATTTGCAAGTACGTTGAGATTTTTAGTTAAACGGAATCGATTGCTTGAAAATCCAAATCCGTCTAATTCGAATGCTTCCTTGATCCCTTTGTGAGTGCAGAAAAAATAAGTTTCCGTTGTGATTTGGCACTAGCGTTGGCCTTCCCTGCGCGTCAAATCTTAAAAGCCGCAATCCTGCTGTCGTATGCTACACTCGTCCCCGTTTCTCAGCCCTTGAGCCAAGAGAACTACATTATTGCGCGTTTCTGCACCTGTGAGAATGAGAAACGACGGTCGAGCCGTCTCCATTTCTAATCCTTTGTGAGTTTTTGTGAGAAGGAAACCACATCGGTGTGTATCTATGCACCGGTATGCTAGCCATTCTAAACTTATTTCTAAGCAGTCCCAAAGTTGAAATCCACAATATTTCAATTATTCCGATGCACTCCTAGCTAAACCATGCCACGACTTGTCGGTTTAAATGTTTAAATAACTTTTGTGAAAATTCGAGACGTATATTTCTTTGAGTGGCAACGTAGATCGATTCTATACTTAAACATCAAGACAGTTTGATATATCGCTGTTTGATTTCCCACCTCCTTTGTTTCGTATGATCCGAATGCCTCAAAAGAATATCTCATAATTATAATGATTTCATTCTCTTTCACGTATCTTTCTTTGAATATAATCAGCATTTCATTATAAACAATCTAATTCTCCTTCTTTTTACTTTGCAATTGTGTCTGCCTTCTTTTCTGTTTCTTCTGATATCGTTTGAGTTTATCAATCCGCTCTTTCCAATCAATAATCGTCATGTTGATATTGAAAATTTCACCATCGAGTTCTACAGTTTTCATTTCCATCTTTCCTTTCAATTCCTGAAGCTGTTTGGTCGCCGTTTGCTGTTGTCTGAATTCAGCTTCGTCACTACTCAACATTTCGTTGAAATTCTTGACGAGTAATGTGTTTGTGTGAAGACGGTGTTGAATCTTTGATTTTTCTTGCTCTTCAGTTGTTTTTCGTAACAGCAGTGTATTCATCATAACATCCGAAGCATCTTTAATCTCGTCGATTTCATTTGTTAACCGGGTTAGCTCTTCGCGCCATCGCCCACAATGCTTTGCTTCTGACGTCCCGTGAACACCGTTTTCTTCTTGCTCCTGTTTCTTCATTAAATTGTACAGTGTTTGCATCTTTTGATTTTTCCTTTTGTACATTTCGCACCCTCCGAATGTTAGTTCTTTCGAGCGTTGCATTGTGGCGTCCTTTCGTGCGAAACTTTCCGCGATGAACTAAAGTCAACTATTGATGACGTCAAATCGAATTGGAGTCTGGGGCTATTTTGCCGATGCCTAATTTATTCGTCTAATAAGCAACAATGGGAAGGTAATTAATTTAATTTATGTATTATTTACGTATTTAGTTTATATACTATAATTTATGTATTATTTATGTATTATTTATATATTTAGTTTATATAATTATTCCAATCTATGTATTAGTTATTTATTTAGTTATATATTTTACTCTATGTATTATTTACGTATTATTGTGTTCTTATTTACTTTAGTAAACGAAAGATCAACGATTTGTTGTCGGCTCTGCAAGGATTTCGCCAAGCTGACAAAATTGTTGACTTGTTTGAGGAATCCGCGCCCGAGTTCAAGTAAGATGGAATACGATAGTTCTGATATGTGATATTTTCATGCGAAATTTTGAATATCATTTATTTTATATTTCTTTGTCTCAGATATGATTGTTTCGAAATCTCTTTTAGAACATCTATTTCGATTTCTAGGTTGTATGTATAAGTTATTAATAGATATCTTTATTCGAAAATTTCGAGCAAAGAATTTGCACGTAGCCTTGAAACAAACTACTATATTATTTGAAAGCTCTTGACTCGTTTCGCAGTGGACATGAAAACTACTTTATCATTTAAATATTTCGTTTTTTTTAATCTTAGATCCAAGCTACTTTGCTCTGCTTTGAACAAGGAAACGCCGAAGGCTGAAGGTAGGTTATGTTACAGTTTTGAACTATGTTTCTTGAGCATTTGTCGATCTCTGCACTCAGTAAGCCTGCGATTACTTTTATTGGATATTACTACAATCAGGTATCTCTTCGAAATTCTTTTTCGTAGGTGAAAAGCAAAAAGGAAGATTTCCTGAATTGTCGAAAACTTTTGACTTCTTTGAGGTAATTTCTAGAATGGTTCAATTTTCTCTATTTTCGTAACTTTTTCAATTTAATTTTATTCCACAATGGAAGCTTGTCTGGCACACATTTCATGCTTGCCAAGACACTCACAGAAACTTTCTGATGTGCGAATTCACCCCAGGAGACGGATTTTTATGTAGAAAAAGTGAAACCTGTCTATAACGGTCACCTTTGGGAGCTGAGAAAAATAACCTTCTTTAGATAGGTGGCCTTTCTGTCCAGGTTGATTTCTATAGAAAGCGTCATTTTGGGGTTATGAAGAGTGGCCTTTATAAACAGATGACTGCTTTATAGAGGTGGCCAATAATACAGGTTTGACTGTATCAGAGATTCGTCTATATTACTTTATGCTCGTCAAGCATCACGCTTGACTTCCCATTCGAGTTTAGATGGATTCAATTTGGTCCTGTTTTACACTCGTTTAATCTGTGGGACATTTCTTTTGCAATTTCAATGAGCCTGTAACTATTCTTTCGTTTCATATCTACAGCACGCATTCAATCACGAGAAAGCAAAGAAAGATGGACTCATCGTGCCTAAGAAAGGTACTCTTAAGATATTTTCACTCTTCCCGTTTGAAATGACTGTAACAGAAAATGAGATTGTGCTTATAGACTTCCTTTTTATGATGTGGATGCTGCATTAGGGTACAGATTGTGGTTTCTGCCTAGACTTATTGCGCACGCGCTTTATTACAGTTCGTAGCCAAAGCTTACAGATGTTGGACACGTTTTAGCCGCAGGAACTCATGGACAAGAAAAAAGGCTACAGTTTATGACGAGGGGTTTGTCTACGATTTGTAAAGTGTTCTGGACGTCGGCAGCCAGTGCGCCATTTACCGTAAATGAGGTCAACGTATCGCGCGAGTTATGCGAATAATGAAACGTTCGTCGCGAGTGCTGTACTATCGCGCCACCAAGCTGCGATGATTTCGTTAGCTTGAATTTATTTACGAATTAGCGATGAATCATCCATCTTGTGAGTTTGACAAAATGTTATTATTTTCTCTTTCGCGATGCCGGAGCTAAGCTTCGAATATGAATTCCAGCGTTGCCGTAACAACCTGATACGCATGCGCCTGGTCGCTGACCAATCATTCCTCTGCATTATGACAGGTGTCCATCAAGAGTACGATAGTGCATTGGCAGACATCGCTTCGACTGAACGCAAATTTCAAGATTACCTCGACCAACAAAGAACACGTCTCAATTGCAGTGTGAGTACTAATGTCTCGGCAGATCCCCTTAAAACCCCTTATTTACGTAAAAGTTGAACAAATTAGGCTTTACTTTCTTATTTTCATTTCAGTCGTGTTTCTATCATGGTTGTAGATTTTTTCTTTTTACTTTCTTTATGTAAAAGCAAATCTAATGATGTAGAATCAATATTTATTTTTGGGATTTGCTATTAATTTGTTTTTATTTTTGCAGAAAATGTCCTATTGGGGCACAGGTTAGTTGCGTCAAACCCGAATCATTGCATAATTATATCGAATGAAGTAATGTTTCGCTTGACATTGACTTGACCTGAGATTCCTCGTTTTCAGGTAAAACTCGTTATCAGTTGGAGGTTCCTGAATCTGCTCTGCAGCGGAAGCAGCTGAATGATTACCACTTGAAGTCGCAAAAGAAAGGATTTCGTCGCTTCTGGACAGATCGAATCGAGGTTCTACTAGCTGAATTGACCGACGCCGAAGAGAGGCGAGACGCTGCATTGAGGGACACCATGCGAAGCATTTTCAACAAATTCGATCAACAGTGAGCTCCAATCAGCACATTTCTACTCTGATAAAAATTCTTTACTGTATTGACCTGATTGGCTGCAGGGAAATCTCTCGAAGTGTCGAAATTGGTATCAATTTTTGGGAATAGCTTATTCTTATTGTAATTAAAAGCGATGTAATGTTTAATGATGTCATGCACAATCCCACATTCAATAATAATCCAGCAAATTGCATTTTCTTCCCCCAAGGTAACGTCTTAGATGTTTATGTTTTGGGTTTTGATTTTTCAATTGATATAAATTTCGAGGTTCGTTTTTTCGTGGGAGCTAGCTGTAATGATTTTATAACGTCGTCTAGAGTTGCCCCTGGGCTTGGTGGCAACTCTTCTTGGTCCTGCTTCGATGTCTGTATTCAACCCGTAATCTGGTCTCAAGTTGATAACTATGCTTTCCTAACGTTACTCTGCTATTTATTGAAAATGCTTCGACTCTTTCGTTGTAGTCATGAAGCCTGGGACGCAGCGTTACAATGCATCATGGTATTGGATTGTTTGCTAAGTCTTGCGAAGTACAGGTAAAATACAATGAACAGGTGCCAGCGACTGACCTGTCACGAGCGACCACCTGTCTTTGTCTCTTGCGGTCGCTCAATGCAGGTCCTAGAGTCCTTCTTACCAAAAATCAATCTGTGGGTTGCCATAGCAATCGATGTTTCTCTTATAAGTATGACGTAATGTTATCTTCGAGTGATTTTGTTAAATATTCGCCTCTGTTTGTTTCCAGTTCGAATGCCGATGGTGTGTTGTGTCGACCAGAAATCGTGATGCCGGAATCGAAAAACGATGAAGCTGCCGAGGTATTAAACTCGACTTGCCACATATCATAGACTCACGCATTGAGGTTTGGGTCGGCTGGATAAGCCAATATATTGCACAACCCTAAAGTCACTCTTGCTCAGTCGCCAACAGCGTAAAATTGAGCAAAGCATAAGGGCAGATTTATAGCGCCGAATGTTTTCGCATCATTCGTGCTATTCTGTGTTCGCGTTATGTCAAATGGCGACTTAAAAAGAAAGTAATTTACACTATCCGTTCTTTGCAACGTTTCGATATTAATTTCTCTCTTTTCCCCGCTTATCATCATACCTCGCACATTTGCTTCGTTGGCCGTGTTTCTTTGACTTTTCAAATGGTTTTCCGTTTCATCGTCTGTTTTTTGTTTAGCCGTTCCTTGAATTGATCAATAGTCGACACCCGTGCATCAGCAGTGTATTCAGCGCCGGCGACTTCATTCCAAACGATATTTTCATCAACGCCAAGGTTAGGATACGGTTTATTTAAATTTTTGTATTCTCTATCTCTGAACCTATTCAAATGTTCGAGACCAGGGGCCTTATTCATGGACCAGGACTAAAGTATTGTCCAGGACGAAATCTCAAGTTCCATAATTAGACAGATTTTAGTAGTGTAGCGCAATGCAAGGACGATTACGCAATACGAGACAGCAAGGCGCATTTCCATGGTAACAATGTGTGAGCAGACAAGCGGCCACAGTAGTGTGGTCCAAACTAAATAGTTAGTCCCGGACTACGCTTTAGTCCGGTCCATGAATAAGGCCCCTGGACTATATCTCAAGTCCCATGTACAGATTTTAGCAATTTAGTCCAAACTGAATGTTTAGTCCCGGACTACTCTTCAATTCCGGTCCAAGAATAAGGCTCCAGCGGGTTATATTTTATTCGTTTTTCAGGATCCTTCCGATGACGACGCTGATGATGATGGCAACGACAACTACACATGCGTACTCGTCACAGGTCCTAATATGGGCGGGAAATCGACACTGATGAGGCAAGCAGGTGTGCTGGTTGTCATGGCGCAAATGGTGAGTGAGTGATAGGAGTCAATCAAGTAATTCGACGTCCCAACGCCACCGCATGATAATAATTCGTTTTGGACAAACTCCAATTTAGCTGTTTATTTTGCCACGTTCTAAAAGCAAGAAGCAAAACATTTTAGGTATGGTTTTAACTTCTAAACAACGTACGAACTTCAAAAGCACATTTTTATCCTCTAGTAGGCGATGAGCAAAGATAATGATCGTGTTTAGGATCAAAATACACTAATTTTACAAAACGCAATTTATAGAAACATCGAAGGTCAAATCCGAGAAAATAAGAATTAAATTCATAACTCGTTTAGGAGCAGAGGATATTTTAATGTTGTATATTGCATGGTTTTCAGTATTTTAAGAGTAGTCCCGATATCGAAAAAGCTGAAAGTTTAAGTACTTCTCGTTTGTTAAAAACAACAGAGGTTTAAGAACATTGTGAGCTTCAAACTTGTCAAAAACTAAAAACGCCGCGAGCCCTGGATGAGTTTAAGTGATAATTGTAAATAGAAATATTATCAATTGACTACCATTTCGTGGCCTCTATAGACATGTAGCTGTTGTATGGAGGTGATTTCTATCACTGATTTGCTTGTCTTGACGTGACTTCACTTGATAAAATCTAAAATGATCTGCCGTTTCTCCGATGTCAGGGTTGCTACGTTCCTGCGGAAAAATGCCGTCTCACGCCTGTCGACCGCGTTTTCACCCGTCTAGGCGCCCACGACCGGATCTTACACGGTAAGATATCCACTAAAGAGTGAACTTGAACGCTGTAATTGCTACTTATCAATAACAGATAGCAAAACCAACAAATTTAAATTGCTAGAAATATAAATTTAATAAATGTAATGTAATTTGTTGTGTTTCTTATTTGTGTCTGCCTGTTGGATATCGACTGCAGTTTATGCCTTTTCATTCAGGCGAGAGCACATTCTTCGTTGAGCTCAGCGAAACAGCAACCATCCTACAGCATGCGACGAAAAACTCGCTGGTGTTCCTCGACGAACTAGGTAGGCTCCAATCACGTGTCTTCCTGGACTAGAGCCCATTGTTCCAATCACCGTAACCATAGTACCAGCCTCTTTTGTTGTGACATTTCAGGTCGAGGCACGGCGACTTTCGACGGCACAGCGATTGCTTCGTCCGTAGTACAGCACCTCGTTTATAACACAAAATGTCGCATGTTATTCTCGACGCATTATCATTCGCTGGTCGATGAATATGCGAACGATAAGAGGATCCGTTTGCGCCACATGGTAATGTATAATCAGATGTTTAGTTTCAGGCAGTTAATTTGTAGGAGTAAATAATGGCAAAATATAGAAGTAGGATTTATTTTCCCCAGCCTTGCTATTTTGAAGCATTGTTAGATGACAAACGGATCTTTAATCATACAGTAGTCGTGTTGTGTGTTATGTGTTGCTTGTTAAATTGTAGCTACCCACACATATAGACTGAAGCACAAGTGGCCACGGGTGAGCCAAGGGCACGATGCTTCCTCGTGCAGAGGTTAAGCATCTGCATCCAAAGGGGCAACGCCGCTAACGTCTTGGGAACGATATCCCCAAGTGAAAATTTATTGGAGATTTTTGGCCTGTTGTAGCGGAAAAGTGTTTAATATGTATAGCTAGTAAGTAGATATAAATTTAGCATGTTAATTAGTTTTTAGTTTCAATTTGTATGCTGGTTTGTTTTTCAGATTGTATCGTTTAATATTTGTTTGAATGATAGCAAAATAATCCATTAGCAATGTTTTTTTAAATTGTCACTTCGTTTAATTAAAACAAAAACATTTCTCTTTTAATGATACATTGCTTTAGCAATCTGGTGATAATAAGCGGATCGTGATATTAAGCGGGTACAAATAGTTGATGCTGGCGAAGCTTTATGCTCAAACTGAAGTGATATAATTATACCGAGATGAAGCTAGATGGAACTTCAGCGACCGCATCTACTGGGAAGCATTAGTGAAGGATAGGAGGCTAAGATTTGTCGGTCACGCCATCCGTGCTCAACAAAGAACGAAGCAACCTCTGAACGATGTAATGTGTTGGCAGCCAACTGTCTTGCGTCGTCGAGGCTTTGCTCGGACAGTTACGTATTTTAATATTTTGTGTCAAGATTTTAATGGTAGTGATTTTTCTGTTGTAAATAATCGTAAAGTTTTTAAGTCATTTTGTAACAGAGTTGCTAGCAAGAGGAGGAACGGACTATTCCCGTAATAGTACCGTATTACATGATGATGATCTACTGTATATATATTTCCACCTTTCCCTTGAGTGTGGCTAGTGACATTGTATCTTGCGTTTCGTTTGTTTGTAGGCCTGCATGGTTGAAAACGAAGATGAAGATGGCGATCCTACAAATGAATCCATCA